>JAVYIG010002545.1:0-241050 GCA_035222895.1 Strongylocentrotus droebachiensis | reverse complement strand
TAAAGTTCCTTCTCATAGTCATGCACTTGCACATGTGACTTGAAGGGTACATGTTAGTAAATTACATGTACTTAATATTAATAAAAGCAACCAATTTACAAAGCCAAGAAGATATGATGCCAGTGCGTACAAATTTCAAGAAACTGTGAAATATGCAAAGATAAATGACAGTGGTGGGGCCTGGCAATTCAATATTGCAACAAAACTTACTTTACTCTCTTCCTCTACTACTCTCAATCCATCCGATGAAACCCAGAGAACTGCCCGCAGCTTTTTTCTTGTATTCTGTTTGGTAAGAAAAAAAAACAGTGAAAGTTGGTCTATTATCATATCATTTACACTCATATGAAATACATAGAAGGATCAATGGCAGAAAGACTTTTGTTTGAGAATGCTAAGCAGTAGGGTGAAAGTGAGGGTAATTAAAATGACTAGAGGCACAGCTGATAGAGGTGAAGTTGATAGGACAAACAGGAAATGCAATATATTTTGATCATCCCTAGATTGATACTCTGTAATTGGATAGTATCATGCTAATTGGTGGATGCTGGATGCATGATGGGATTACAACAGAGGGCTAAATACTTCTCGCATTCACTTGACCATGATGTGTCATTTAGTGTAAACAAACTCACACAAATGTATGGTACGTAACTACGTACATATGTTATAAAATACAGCCAAATGTATTCAGCAAAGCATTTTTTTCACAAGTGATAAGATAATAACAACAACAACAAAAGTACATATCACATGTATCTATAGACTTAAGAGAATATATGAAAAACTAAATAATTTGTGTTCTTCATGTGTACATGTACACATAGTCCTATACAGTGTATCGGGTATGTAGAACTATTTTTATATACATGTGAGCCGACACAAAATGAATGCACACCCACCCAAGCACCAACATACAATTACTCACACATTCCTAGCTGGCTATATTTTTATACTCCCTAAAAATCAATGAATTGTGCACGGTGGACAGACAACACCCCTTCCAGAATTCAGTTGAATCTGGTTTCACTTGTAAAATCAGAGAATCCTCACGACAAGGTGGATGAGTAATGACATACTGTATACACTCTCAATTGGTTATATTTTCTGCTTGTCTTGTCATATTGATTGAATTCCAAGGTGCTGACTGTACAGTGCTGTGTACATTTGCAAAGGAACATGTATTATACAATACAACAACTAATTAGCTACACGTGTATGTGAATCACACACACACACGTTTAGCTAGTTATAAATGTGTTGCACATTATAGCATTGAAAATATCAGATGCCCTGTTATGGATTCCATACTAAATTAATTCAATTAATAGATTAACACAAAAACAAATGGTTTGGTGGTCTGGTTTATGTCATTTCGTCACAAGCTCACACACCCTTTCAATACAAGAACAGTGAATTTATATATGTTATGATTTGATTTCTTAATAAACACATAAATAAAAAAAAAAAGAACAGTGAATTTATGTGTAGGCTACATGGCCATATTTTAACAAATCATTAATAATCTCATAAATGTATATGTGTGAAATCTGTTCGTTTTCCAGTTCCTCAACAAACACAATGAATCGGTCGAGATGAAATGTTTTAGCTGTATTGTATCCATGCATGCAGGGACAAAGTCAACAAAGATTAATTGCTAAATCAATGAATAGTGAAATTACATTTTTCTGAAGTGTCTCCATATTTCTAGCCAAGTTTCCTGTCATTGAAAACACTTGTAATTTGACAAAAACAGCAGCACAGAAAAACAGAAATTTGTGTATTTTGTGGTTAATTTTTTATCCAAACTAAACACCCCCTTATGCATGGAAATACCGGAAATGAAAACTTTATACAATAATTTGCTTGGTCTTTCAGATTTAAAAGCTAGTTTTATATCCCACCCCCTCTAATAGTTTATATAGAATTGTAGGACAGCAAGAAATAATTGCATTGATGTACTGTAAGGCCAAACAGTAGCCTACGAATAACAATAAAAGGTCACATCAAAGCCAGTGCATGATGATATAACTTTAGAAATATGTGTGTACCATCAAGTGTTATCGTAAAGGGCGTTCATGCATGCCATACCAATTGTTCTTTTCTTTTCACTGTGGGATTGCCAAGTTTGCTCAGGACTGTGTATAGATCATAATAATATCTCTTTCATGTTGACTTACCATCCTCAATTGTCTGGCTGCGTCCTCACATATTTGCATGCCTCTGGACTCTCCCACTTCTATTGAACCAAGGTACTGTAAAGAAGAGACGAGGTATAGAGTGTGGGAAATGTCAATCATAAAACAACATCATTCACTCATTCACCTTCTTGTATTTTGCCTCCATTATTCAAATTTCAAATATTTTAATGAAGGTTCACATGTATATATGAATACGGTACATGATTGATGAATTTAAAAAAAGCTGAAATACTGTAGAAAGAGGCCTTTACTTTACAGTTCAAACCAAAAGAACATATTTTTGAAAAAGGTCAGGGATAGTATAAGCTGTCTGATTGATAACAAAACTTAACAGAAATACAGAATTGTTCAAACACTGCAACAATGGGGGGGGGAGGGGGGGGGGGGGTAATCTAGAAAGTTTTCTGGTACATGAGGTGTGACTGACCTTTTAAAAGCAACTTATCAGTAAATTGCGCGTGGTTATTAAATGTCAACCTTCCTGCACAAATGAGTGCTCAATCTTTCAAACATTACAATCAACAGGCAATTTCTAAATCCTATATTGCAATACTAGTCTTTGCTTGCTTTTCCTGCTCTGTACTTATTTCATCTGCATACATGTACATCGACATGCCTGCAAGGCTTCAAGCCTTCCATCAATCTTAGCCGTGATTTCATTTGCGTCACTTACTCCTTCCTCCTGCCACAAAAGTAGTCTTTGTGCTGTGTGGGGTCACCCTTTAACCTTACAGTTGACCTTTCAAGAATGTCAAGCTAATCAACGACACGCTTATAAACACAACAATCAAATTTCCTCCCTAAAGCACTGAAATTCAGTTAATGTTTATGGCTTCAGTGTACTGTGAACATGCATTATAAATTGATACATGTACACTGTAGTTGATAAAAGCAATACTGATAGAAAATATGAACAGGAGACAAACCACTTTGTGTGAAAATAACCTCTTGCCTAGTGTTTTGTAAATATATACCTTTCAATATTAATAAGCACATAATTGAAGACAAGTACGTTTCTTGGATTTTAAACAGCAGTCTGATCGTCATGGTAACTGTCTGACCCTTCTCAAATCACTATTAAATGCCATAAATTGATGAGCAAGAATAATGAAACGCAGTGTGATCCTACTTATTTTAGGATAGGAGGGAAATCCTTAAACTCTTGATGCTAAATACTTCAAACCTTTCGCATACAATATGACAGGTAATTTTGTTTATGAGAATAGAAATCAAAAGGTAGGGTAAATCTGATCACAGCCAGGGATTTGATCTACTTTCCATCTACCATTTCTTCAATTTCAAAGAAATGATATCAGCAAAAAATTGAAATATGAACATCAAAACATTCTGACAAAATGCTCTTAGAGGTTTGCAAATGCTTTAAAGAGGCTTTAAATTGACATCTTTGAGTGATTGCATAGTTTTACACCTTTCTGAGGTTCAAATGGATCGATAAATTTGATAAATTTGACGGGTGGTCTTTGTTACATCTCAGAGGTCACATTTAAAAGCATGATGTGGGGTACCTGGGCTAGGCTTTGGGTTAGTGTTCTTGGTATGCCATTCTTCAATTCTTTAGCTTTCAGATATTGTGAACAGAATTTTCATTCCTTAATGCACATGCATGTGCATAATAGGAACCAGATTGAAAGATAATGTGATCAGATGTCATGGGAGAAAAAAAACATACCTTGACAGTGAAATTACAGGTCCCTGCCCTGACCAGCTTCTCATCCTGCTGCCATTGATGTGGCTTGCTGGCCGGGGGCACGTAGGACGTATCCTTGCTACGAAAGCTCCGCCGTAGCCGCTTCATGCTCAGAGAGCGTCGCAACCTACTCTTTCGCTGTGGCCCCTGAGACGATGGGGAGGGTGATGCTGCAGATGACGCTGAAGGGGTGCTCGGTCCGGCGGTAGATTCGTCAGCACTGTTGCGCCGCTTGTGCTTGCTGCTCGAACCCCCAAAGAAAAATTTCCTGGAAAAGAAAATGAAAAGAAATACAACTAGATTTTAGTATCATCAGTATTGAAGCCAACATAAAAGTCTGATGTATAAGAAAATAACATATACACATACTAGATACTACATACATGTCAGACCATACATGTAAGTAAACTACATGTACAACTGTAAATTGAACTGTACAATTAAAACCAAATGTAATCAGATGGGAAAAAATACTTTAAAAAGTACATTGAGCAATATTTAAAAAAATAAATGTCACAATGGAAAAATTAATCCAACAGATGTACATCACACTCTGCCCACTCCACCCATTTCCTGTATGATGTATACATGAAGTGAAACATTGATTCTCCTCCAAACATTTTGCACATTGTACTGTGCTTAAATGTTTTGTTGGTGCTATTTCATGAAAAAAAAAAAAATTAAAACGAAATTGAAATAACTATTAAAAGTGATATTGATGCAAAATCAGAAAGTGTTATCAGCAGCAACTGCAGAACATCCAAGAAAACAAATCCAAGTTAAGCCTACATTGTGTACATGTAAATATATATTTACATGAAAGTGAAATAAAACTGTATTAATGTCATTACTTGAAGATTAATTACAAAACCCACATGGTACGAACAGATACAGTCAAACATTTGATGTATAACTATAGGAAGACACTATTTTATAACATAAGAGTGCACAAATACCAGTCAAATGCAGGCGTATTGAAACTGATTGCCTTGCAAATTGTTTTTATGACAGAAACAGTAACAGGTAATTAATTGGTTTCAGTGAGACTTTAAAAGCTAGGGCACTTACGAATAACAGCATCTGCCATAATTCTGCTTATTATGCAGAGTTCAGTGATGCACAAAGCTCGTTTTCTAAAGTGCCTGCCAACCGAGACATTTACATGTACAGTACAAGAAGCAGGCAATGAAATTAATTTCCTGCCATCGCATTGCATGTAATTTAGGATTTTGGTTGTGCTACTAAGCAGTTGACTACACTGTACATGTACATTGTATATCGACTGACACACCATATTCAACTACACCCACCCTTTCTGGGGTTTTTTCAGTCGAATAAAATCATATCACCAGTAAAGATGAAATGAATTCAGAGCCTAGTTTGGGTTTACCAAATTATTTAGCCTGCAAAAGAAGACTCAAGACATGTTGAAGTTCTACTTAATGTATTCAAGTGCTGGTATGCCTCATAAACGAAGCCCGGAAAAGCTTGAAACAGAGCTGTAACACAGCACGAAATCAGGCAAAAAACCTGAAACTAATACACCCCTGGTGGACTGAAAAGGAGGCCAAGCTATAAAAATACTTGAAATGCAACAAGTCGTTTCCTGCCCAGTAATAATACCGTATTTCTTGAATTACTTCAATACGAGAAAGTCTCAACACAACATTTCATGCAATATTCAGAGGTACTAATGACATAGGCTAACGTATTTATGTATAATTAATGACGACAAATCCAATAATTTTCAAATTAAAAATTCAGATGAGTCCCACGGCTTGGCTCAAAATCTCATTACATCTGACATATAATCCATCTTCTCTGAGATTATGGTATCTTTTGTAGTACATTGACGGTATCCACTGTCCACACATTTACATTTACAATTTTACATACCGGTACTACGCACATGTACATGTGTACATGTGGCTAGTACAGTTCAACAGTTGGCTACTCAGAGGCCTATCATTCGTACAGCACAACTGTAAAAAGAAGCCCCAAAAGTTTGAAACATTTATTAGATCTATAAATAAGTATTTGTTGCAGTGTAATTGACTTTAATTTGCAGTTGCGCAAATACTCTGTTAATTCTTGGAACATATATTTTACATTAAAAAGATTGAGTTTTCAATAAAAGATTTAGAATGACTACCACTTCTAGTAACTATTTTCACATTGAGTTGCATGCAATTGAGCTAATTAGCTGCTATTAATGGCAAGTACATGTACACTGTCACTGTCCATTTCAGGCACTTATTAAAAGAAGCAAACCTGGAGGCCTGAAAGGGTAATTATTACAGTCGTTTAAAGCGCTAATAAATGTACTTCTTATAAGTCATACTTTATAAACATGTATTGGTAAGACTACAAATATGGCTAGGATCCAAGGAGCCTTCATGTACATGTAATATGGCACTCTAGAATCTATTTTGTTGCTACATGTACATGTACATGTACATGTACATGAATGGGCTCAAAGTTGCATGGTTCAGTACTACAATCAAGCTGATATTGACAATGCACAATACAAATACAAATTATTTTCCCTACAGTTCTTTATAGTACCATACAGTACATGTACATGTACACGTAGGCTACAATGTACAAGTAGGCCACTTAATCAGCTTTTGTTGTGTTTTCATTTTTTAATTGACAACACAAATATACAATTACATTCATTTGTATATCTACAAACACCAGTGACCTAAATTAGAATGTCAAAGTGATAAGTCATGATGTAACCTCTATTTGCACATGTCCCTATGTAGTGCATTCAACCTACTGGTTGTCAGCTAGTATATAACTAGATATACATGTTTGGTACATCAGCTGATCAGCGTTACCACAACATGGCAAATGTCATAAAGATTGAATTAAAATCTCTGGATGCTGTGACCTTTCAACATCAGCAGCGATCAGGAGCAGATCATTTTCCTGCACACATGTGGACTTAGAAGTTACATTATGAAATGACATAAGAATGGAAACTTCATGTACATGTACTGTACAGGACAGGACAGGTGCATGGACTGGTCCAGTGGTCAGTGACCCGTGGTAAAGACACAAGATTCAGTTCCAAGATCATCTTTCCGATGGTGCAGACAAACATTACATGTACATGATCAGATTGGATGGACAATGTTCATGTAAATGTTCATGTAAATGTACAGGGTCAATGAAGCCAGATGACACAGTATGGAAATAGAGGCTATTACATGTATACATCTTTACCTCACTTTAGAAATCCAGCCATCTGATTGGTCGAAATTGGAGTCGTGATTTAAGCCATTCCCATAAAATGCCAAAACCGGTCAATAGTCTTATCAGACACCCTATTAAGACTAGGTCTCGATACTTGATTACAACAAACTTGATTACCATGATTGGTAAGTCGCACATGTACATGTATTCTATGACCCTTTTTGGTATATAAAAGTTATAATGACTGCTTTAATATTCGAGGCATAGTTGTTTTTATAGGCTCTCGGGGAGGTTACATAATCGTGCTATCACGATCATGTACATGTAACCTCCCCTTGAGCGTATAAAAACAACTACAGTATGTCCCTCATAGCAGTCATTATCACTATACTACCAGTAAATTATTCTAATCATAAATTTTAAAGAGAGGCCAACAGGTCATTTGCAACATTATTCCAGAACGTCTTCTGTCATAAGAATATTTCTTGAATTTCATAGTGGATTAAGTGTGATATCACGTACATACACATGTTCGATTCATGTAGATCATCAGTGTAGTGTGTCAGACTGTCAGTCAGAGGGTTTTCAAATTGTTCTGAGTTAGCTTTTCTGAAGTTTAGAACTCAAACAATTTGTTAAGTAAAGAAAATGCTAATTTCTATCCTAATAATGGCCTACATTGCTCATGAAGGTTGAAGTATTAGGTGTATGTTCTGTCTGAAAATATGTATTTTTACAATACGCTGGCACAAGGGTAATTACATGTAGAGAGTAGACACAGCATTGTATGCATTGCAAACTATCATCATTGTGCATATCTTATTGATTTTTCCCTTGATGCACTTTGCACTATATTTTCACAATTATTGATATTATTTCACTCAAAAATTGCTAAAGAGGCTAAAAATCTATGAAGCCCTTTAAAAAAAAATAAGCAAAATCCTGAGGAAGTAATTGGGCAATAACATATTTGTAACATGATTTCAGGAAACATCCGTTCTTGTTCTATGATTCATGCTATGTCTATTGTCTAAACAATCATGATCACCCATGAACTAACTTTGCAATGCCTGTCATTACTCATTATTATTTTTTTCTTCAAAAATATGATGAACAAATATAGGCTACCGGTATATGAACATTATTAAAGTTAACAGTTGAAGCACTGTTCATGTAATACACGGTAACAAGTCCGACATCTGATGATCTGGCCTTGGCCTTGCATTTCTGCTTTTCTCATAGCCCACTGGGTGGAATTCTATGTTTACTGTGTAGAATATATATTGCTCATTATGAGTCATGCTATTCAAAGAATACAAGGAATGTTTGGTGGCTACTTCATCCTTGATGACATTGGGAGATGGGAGCCATGCATACAACAAAATTGTCCTCTCTTTATTAGTTTATTCCATTGTTTTTGTATTGTTTTTCTTCTCTTTCAGTGGAAAAGTAACATGCCACAAGTGCATTGTATTAAGTCTACACAAAGTGACAATATGCAACAATATTCTGAGATTGCTTTTCAATATTACTTCCAATATTCTGGTGCATGTAACAAAATATAAGGGGAAAATAAAAGAAATATAAGAAGTATACTCAGTATGATACTCGGTATCTATTGATTCCACTTCAAACTGTTTGGACAATAACTTGCCCTTCATATTCACAAGGAAATAAGCAATAACATGAATAGCCTTGATAATTTTTGTCATGCTTTTGACTCTTATAAAACCAATACCATCAATAAATTCTAATGGCCCTTCAGGTTTTTAGTATCAACTTACATTTTCACAGAGTTCAATGTTAGTGCATAGTTTTATCATTTTTGTGACACTTATTAGTTCAGTAGAAACCGATACCCAGAGGGTCTATAATTTACCGGTACCTACATACAGTATGTACTTAGAATTAAAGTACATAATGTTCAAAGTACATTCAATTAACATTTCCTCTTTGGAATGGAGAGTAATTCAAAAATTGTATCAATTTACTAAGTTCACTTCTAAAAGAAATTTAAATCCCTTCAATAGAATACTGAAATTATTTATAAGTGTTTTTATTTTTTGCACTTTAAAAATGCAGGCGTACATTGGCACAAGATCAATACAACATTAGCAAGCATTATATGATGAATTTGAATAATTTGACTTAGCCTTTTATTATTTGTCTAATGCAGCGGTCACAAAGGTTCGTACAAACGATTATTTCATACAAATCTCCCCGTTTTTCCATTGTCTGAAAATTGTTCGTACGGCTTTCGTAGCAGTTCGTAATGGCATTTGTGACCGAGGCTTTAAAGGGACTTTGTAACATTGTTCAGATGAGAGATAGTAGTGCTAAGGTAGTGACTTCAATGCTAGATGTACAATTAAAGATAATCTGAAAATTTGAGCGAAAACGGACCATTATTCATGGTACAAATTGGGAAAAACTGATCCGATCGGTTCCTTAATTCTCCCAACTATATTATTACAATTTAATTACATTTTAGGTAAATGGAAATCTCACAAAGCAATAAAATGGCTCTACATTCCATTCCAGACATTTAAGTGTTGACAGATTTTTTATAGCCTGTTTTTATGTCTTTTTTTCATGGAAAAACGGTTGGGAAAATTCAAAAATGGTTGGGAGAATTTAGATTCAGAAGCACCTCCCATCGACGCCCGTTCGAAAACCCGTTGGACTTTGTTAAAAATCTTCATATTGTGTGAATTAATTTCGGATTTGGGCATCATAGTTGGATAATCCATACATACAAACATAATTTTACGTGTTTTGCATCCTGATTCAACAGATTTGTGAAATCAACCATCACAATGTTACTAAGTACCTTTAATAAGACTTAATATTCCCCTCAAAAACTTTGTACAATTCTAGCCTAAATCACAATTTCAGTTTCATTATGGTACATGTATATATGAACAATGAACAATGAACGATAAGCATTAAATGAAAGCTCATGTGTAGTAAGTTGTTTAACAATTATAAATTAATAAATGAGGGTTCTAACATTAGGCCTCCGGGGCTCGGTTTGTTAATTTCTTAATTTGATTTCAATAGGATTTATATGACAGTGACACATCATCTGTTGTGGGAGGGTGTTAGGTCTACATGTATGTAATGAATATGAGTTAACGCCCTTTTGTCTCTCAACAGACGATGCATGGTACCATCACTCACATCTTCATTCTGAATCTACAGGGTGTACATTGTATGTACAGTAATGTTTTTACCTGTGTTTTTTTGTATCCATTATTATAAGCAATTTCATAGACACACATACCCTACATTGTAATTAATTCTGATGTTATATACAATCCTCATGAAATATTGTACTCATGAGTTTACTTTAATTTATTTATAATGTGTAATGATAAGATTGTAGCACATTGTTATTCATGTATTTATGTACCCAACTCAATAGTTTTATTTGAGTTTTTGTACATTATTTCTACCATTGTTAAATCTGTTTTGTCTTTGAAATCCAACCTCAAGTTTTTGTTGCAATAATTTCAACAAGATTTTTAAAAATGTGGAGTACGGTAATCCTGTGATTTTTTTTCTTCATTTGAAGGAGCCAAGATGGAGACTTCATGTAGAGAGTATGAGCATTTTAAATATCCTTCCAGCTTAAATAACAGACAATTACATAGGCTGCAATGTCAACCTGAATCATTTGTGCTGTTATTCCATCCCCACAAATAAATCATGTTATTATGAATTTTGAGCTACAGACCCTACATTTCATGTATGCCTATCAGTTTAACATTCTACACATACATTCTTCACATGATCACAGTAGAAAAGACATTCATTATAATAACACAAGTCACAAGAAAAAACTGGGCTGGGCAGGCCGGAGTTGAATATCTTGAATCTGGTTGATTCAATCAAGCATGCATGGACACTGAGGAACACTCACCCTCCCGTCGGACACAGTTCGTTGATCAATCAAATCAAATCAATTGATGAGTAAATGTTAATCCTCTTTGAAAGTCCAAGACTGAAAATTGGTTTTGTTCACCTGAGCATGCACACCCCTCTAAATAATCATCTCTCCTCCCTATAGTTCACACACCATATACACCAGTGCTACCAGAAGATGTAGCATCTGTATTGGTTGGACTACATCCGCTCGGCTCCTTCACTTCACTGTAATAACCAATGCAGCAAGCACACCACCCATGCAGTCACGCACATTTGTGTGAGGAGCACAAAAAATTGCTGCTGTGCGTGCTGTGCCATAATGTAAATACCATAAGTGAGCCGATACAGACGATGGATGGTGTATCGATACATTTACAGAGTAGTCAATGAAAGAGAGTGAGACTGAGAAGTGAGAGATGGTCTCTCTTTGTGAAGGTCCTCTATGTTTTGTATACAAGGCATTGAGAGAGTTCACAATGAAACAATGAAATATTGATTGGCCAACGGTACACGTAGCACAAACTGGCCTTCCATACTGCAAGTGTTTGGAATACAAACAGAAGAGAAAGGTGTCCTTGCAATGCCTTCACAGCCTGCAATAAATTGGAACTGATTTTTATTGGAAAGGTTTTCCATGAATGTTTACCTGTATAACTGAGCCTTGAATAGTCCACATACAATTCACTTTTTTAATTATGTCGTGGCTTACATAACCTATTTTTCTGTCAGTGTGAATCATTTGGATATTCAATCAATACTGCCATAATATGAACTTTTTTGGACAACTTAAAATATTGTCTACAGAACAAACAAAAAAGAGCATTACGGGTGACATTTAACATAGAGTGTACATGTCATATCAATTTCTTCTCGAAGCTAAAGTGACTTATAATGTATGTAAACACTACCTCAATCCAGTGTATTTTTCTTCTGTTTTAATTACAGCTGTCTCATAATTACATATACAGCATAAATCAGATTACATGTACAGTATGATGCATCTTAGAACAAGTGCATGTACAGACAAAAGAAAAAAAGAACAGGTACAACATGAACTACCGGTTTCTGTACATGTACTGTACGTCTGTACCTGTCAGAAAATTAAGTATTCAGAACTAACAACATGTAAGATTACCTTCTAAATTGGAAGGTACATGTACATTGTAAATGTACAATACAAAATCACTTAAGACAATTTAGGCATACTACTGTACATGTAGTACATGTACATTGCAACCCTATTCAGGTACAGGTAGGCCTTCATATGTTTATGACTGGTTTGAGACATCTCATTTTCACTTGTTAATAGTACCAGCAAACATTCAATGCAAAAGCATTGCAGTAATAACATCAAACTGTCAAAGCAATTTAATAAGACGTTGAATTAAAGGTAAAGACCAGTATAGGAAACGCCCCAATTTCAAAAAATGAAATGGAAGCTCTTATTACCAATCATGTGAAAGAATATGTTTTGACTAATACATAATGATAAAAGTTTTGCCGGGAAACCGCCTACTAATTGATATATTTGGTAAATTAGTTTATCTATTGGTGTGTGAGAGATAAACGCATGTGCAGAGAAGCCAATGTAAACCTGACAGCTGATTAATCTGCAACTAATTTATTTTAGATACGTTGTATGATAAGTAGTCAAATTGCAACATTGCACTGTGTTAATAGACTACAATGGCTCATACTAGTACATATGTAAGTGGTGACCAAAGAAGAAAAAAATGAAATTGTGTTCTTGATCTATTCACCTTTTAGCCTTATACATAAAAGTCTTATGACATTTCACAAGATTTTATTTTTGATACCACGCAGGAAAAAAAACTTGCAGTGACGCAACAGACTCTCATATCTCATCCGTGAACAAAAGGGGGAAAAAAAGATGGATTTTACATGATTCTCATTTCTCAACCTAAGAGAGTAAATGCTTACCCCAAATCCATGACAGGTAAGTCTACTGGAACACGCTGCATATGGTGAAGCCACTACAAAGCTTATAGACAGTCTGATTAATCAACAACTCCTCCTTTTAAGATTTTAAGAAGTACTTGCTAATATTGCACTGCATGAATCAACTCCTCATACATGTACATGTATGTACAGTACAGCTGGTTGTCAGCTTAGCTCATAATGTAAGCACAATACAATACCAGATCAAAGTACATGTTTGCTGTAGAACTGCAGATCGAGTTGGTCAGCTGATTTTAAATATAGCACATGTAACCAGACAACAAGTTATAGCCTCCTCGACATGTACTGGTAATACATGTATATGATACTAATGTCACGAGTGTCAGGAAGTACATGTACACTGTACCTTACGATTCATGTGTATACATAGTAGATACACATGATTGCCTGTAAACAAGTTCACTCTATAAAATGTTCAAAGGAATCAACATTCATTAGAGGTTTTGAAAAGAATCCGGGGGGGGGTAAATCTGATTACAATTAACGCTTTCGTCACATTCATGGGAGTGAAAAACTCCATGCATGTTTTGTTATCCCTTGTCTCACTACTAATACAAATCAGTTGGTTAACCAGTGAGCCATGACATCCTCAAGTCATTAAATTTTGTATCATAATGTTGTACTGTACAATGTACATGTACAGTGTACATGAGCAAATATCTGCATCAATCATTATAACATTGGCAGATAAATGAAATGAAATGAAATCTACACAATACATACATCTAATTTAAACCGAGTCCATAATGTTTACCATCTGCTTTCCAAATTTCGCCTACATTTGTACATGTAGATCAAAACAGTGCACTTAATACATGTGCATGTACTAGACTATAATAACCATTAATTCATGACATGTACACATACATGTATATGTACATATACAGTGTAGTTTTATACTGCTGCCATTTGCACTTCTTCCATGTCTTCATGCATGATGTACATGTATGTTTTCCACACCTTTCCAATTTTGCGCCATCCTTTTCTGCAGTGTGTCTATGAGCTAACCCTGTCTTAAAATTCCATTTCATGTCTGTTCTAAATAAAGATGCTTCCCATATATTACACTCCTCTGAGCCTAGGAAGAAAATCAAGACTTAACCTTGTACTGCTTTCTGTGAGTTGGCTACCACTCAAATATCATATTTTTGCTTTTAAGTGGCGCATCTGTTTAAATGTGGCATGTCTAATAAATCAACTCAACTTAAAAAAGCTTAGTAATAGTAAATACTGTTCGAAAAAAAATTTGTAATTATTGATTGGATACTAACATTCTGTTAAACCATATCATGCGATGTATACATGTAATTGATTATTTCTACTTGAATTGAATTTTCAATTACAATACTGTATTGCTGTACCTACATGTACATGTACATGCACATCTACATGTATAGTAAACATGGCTGGTCTTTACTCAATACTACATGTAGAACACTACACGCCACAGTACATGTACACCTACACTAGTGACCAACATCTTCTGCTAATGGAAAAGAAAAGATAAATGCCTGTACAGAACAAAAGCTAATTCAAAATAATATCAAAATATCAAAATAAAAAAAGTGCATTTGCACCATTATGGCAAAAACTTAAGGGGCATCCTGTATAAAAAAGTTTGAGTTGCACGCTCCTGTTTCAATATCAGTACCCTGTACCATATATATGCAACCCATGATACACTGATCCACTGATGCAGAACATTCAGAACATTTATAAAACAAACCACTTCCTCCTGATATGAATCTAACAATCACCGAGCCTCTTTCAATTTCAATGTTGATTTACAGTTAAACTTGTTCACATAAAATGTACGTCTGGGGGGTTTCCCCAAGCAACATGTGACTACATTTTTCATTGCTGCAGTTTCATAAATTCAAGATTTAATAATATTTACGACCAGCGCAGTACACACGACAAGAAGATGAAGCATCCATGTACAAATGTACATGACTACACCTTGGTTTGCTTCATCCAAATCTACATGTACTGTAGGTCAATAAGCAAGTCAATGTTCACTAGTGGGAGGGGGTTGCATGTACATGTACATGTTATTCAATGCTATGTAAAAACATAGGAATGGTTTAGAAATTCCCAGAATCCAGCTGTTTTTAAAAACAGCAACCCTGTTCTTAACAATTATTATGAGTCTACACTAATACATGTTTATTTTAAACTGTATTTAGAACATCAAAACAAGATAGAAGCTTAAATAAGAACGTTTGTGCTTGCAAGCTACTACTATTTCAAAACATTTTATCTTCTCAAATTTGGAATTTGGTAAATAAAGTTTCAGCTCATGCATGTACAGTACATGTAGGTCAGCAGTTCTCAAAAGATTAAAGTCTTATTGCAAGTTTTGCAACCTGTAAATAAGCAATTCAAACAATGCAGCCACAAAAACCTAAAACAGGTATTCTGGGTGCCAAGTTAATCTGTTTATCTTTGGTCATCAAATTTATCTGTAGATAAGGCTGATGAATGAAGATTGGTCATACAAAGTTCATCACAATGGTATGTAGACTACAGTGGATTTACTTTACACCTACAGTACATATTGGTAAACTGTAAAAGTAAGCCTGCATGGAATAAAATCGGGAGCACACTGTACATGTACATTCTTCAAGCCAGGATGTCTCTGGTTGTACATGTAGGCATCAACTCCAGCCATGATATCCACATACATGTATACCTGTACATACATTGTACATGTACAATCGTACTACATACCCACATAGGTTGCTAACTTGCCATTACTCGTAGTAGTAGGCCTACATGTAGGTGAAAGCACTTACCGTATTTGCTTTCTGAGCAATAAAGATACAGATTTATAACTTTTAAATTCATTCACATATGTAACTAGCAAAACAAGTTCCTACATTAAACCTCTCAGATAAATAAAAGTCATGAAGAATCCAACTGATTTGTTTTCACTACTTAAAGATAACTACATGTACATGTAATACAATAAATGTTCTAGCAAGTGACTTTCAAATAAATGATACAAGAACTGGGCATCAAGTGAAAAGAACATGGACATGCTGATGATGCTGGATAGATCGATAAACATCCCATCCCATGTGTGTGCTGATTGGTGTATTTCAAGTTTCCCCATTACTGCATAAAAACAGTTAATATTATAGGGTTAAAGCCAGTCTCTCTAAAAAGCACTTTGTTTACTGCAACCTTAATTCATTCCCAAAACCATAATGATTACTTACCGGTACCCAAAAGAAAATTAACACATAAAAAAAAAAAATGTAAAGTGGTATCATAACTTCCATATGAACCGATCTACATGTAGGTTATCTGTTACTCAATACTTACAGACATTTGGTGAGATGTAGATGTAGATGTACAATTGTACACCTTATTCTACAAAGTTTGAATTGATTGGATTTCCACTGAGGATTTGCACATGACTTTTTACCTCCCAGAAGAATGGTAGGCCAACTTATTATTTTCTTCTTTCTGCTACTTTACCTGTAGGTCTACTTTACTTTAATCCAACGATGCTATAGGACTAGACCCCTATTCATCGATCGTAGATGTTTTCTTCAGTGGTTATACATTATCCTTGTCATTTCAAATTAAATAATCAAAAGCAACCTGATGTTGTTATTATTGTTACAGTGATCATGCCCTTTGATCACTTGATATGCATTTGATTTTGCATGTTCCCTGCATACATGTAGTTAATTGCTTCGAGAACAGATGGTTGTGACTATTTACTTGTTATTGTATGTGCATGTACAATGACATCAGAGAAAAAAAAAGAGAGAGAGAGAGAGAGAGAGAGAGATCATTCAAATGAGATACATAAGAGAACCAAAATAACTAATGTACAAGTATTACATAGCTTGGAACATTTATCGCATACAAAAGGTCAACAAACTAGTCAAATCTAACTTCTAGATACCTTCATTCACAAAAGAATTTCATCATGATTTTTTTACAAATTTTCGCAAATTTATTACGCAGAATTTGAAAAATAATAATCAAAAGTTTGTGTGGATACTTTTGTACAATTCAATCAAATTAGAGAGCTTCCAATATAAAAATCAGTCCATGCATAAAAGTTAACAAATCAAAATACCTTTGGATAAACTGAGGTAGAAAAGAATAAAAACACAATTTTTTAATAAGAATTGCAAAGTCATTCCAAAGAAGTGCAAAAAAATGACAAATTTGTGTGGATAGCTTTGTATGATACCAAATAAACAGCTTCCAATACAAAATTATATTGCAACTTTGCAAGCTCTTTGAAGTTGATCTAAAGAGGAATAAATCGAAACATATCTAAATAGGTTAGTGAACAAACATTTAACAAAAGGCAACAGTGCCACAAAGATTTTTTGAAATAAGATAAAATTATTCAAAGTAGGAGTTTGTTTAGAATCAAAATCAAATACAAATTAACGGATCCGGGCTAACTCGGACCAGGGGACAACTCGGCCCAGCTGCAAAAACGGTCATTTTTTGTCATTTTACCCTAACTCTAACCCTAACTCTAACCCTAACCCTAACCCTAAAAACCCTTTTTGTACCTGGGCCGAGCAAATTAACCTGCATGATCTTGTGCAGGTGATCTGTCCAAGGAGCTAAAACTCCTAGCTCTAGCTCCTTGACCTGTCATATAACTGTAACATTGTTGATTGCCCAGCTTTAGCTGGAAATATTTCCAAATGTTGACCTGAATGTATTCCTTTCTATTCTGCCCAATTGTTATTTCTTACAGGAACATGCCAATCAGTGATGGTTTAGGTTAAGGTTAGCATTTCAAAAGTAACTTCAACATGTCAACAAATCCACAACTTGAATTGAACAACACACAAGTCAAAGTTTATACTCACTTGAGTCTACCCATCTTGCTCTCTGGTTTCTGACTTTACTCTGTCAACTTGTAACAATTATGACATCAACATGTGAGAAGAACAATACACCAAAAGCTTATATATCCAATGAATATTCCACAAATTTCAGAGGCCAAAGTTGTAGAGATGCATTATTCTTGTACTATAAACAGCCACTGAGAGAACCCTGAATGGTACACGTAGTTCCCTGTGCCAATACTACACCGACTGATGCCATCAGTGTGTATACAAAGTTTTATGATGCTTCAGTAACCCCGAAAACCATGCAAATAACTTTCTCACATACCAGAGTGGTTAGGTCGAGATTAGGGCATTCAAACAGTAGGGGAGCGTTCCAAATGGATCACCCAAGCCTGTCTGTGTTTTGTGTGTATGCTTGGGGTGCTGCACTAAGCTGGATAGAGGGACTATGAAGTGCACAGAACAATGCTAGTCTGCCTTTAATCCATCAAAAGCATCACTTGAGTGAAACATGCTAACTTGGAGGTGACTCATATTATTACATTGTACATCACAGCATGCAAAATGTACTCACTGGATAGAGAACAATTAGGGAGTTGCTAAGTTGCATCAAAGTTTTACATAAAAACATCCCTAAAACAAAGTGGAAGGGACACAACTTACTCCTAATGGGCCATTCCTATGGGGGTCATAATCTACCCCATGAAGCATCTCCCAACTATGCATTTTCCAAATAGGAAATGAAGTGAAACTAAAAGCTCATTTCTGATCAACCAAATCTAAAAGTTTCCTGATGTAATGTGATGACATCAATTACAGTATTCATTCTCAAAGGACCCAAAGTAACTCACTTTAGCAAATTGTAGAAATGTCCCATGTGGGGGGAATTTCGCAGCATGCAGGCCTACACATTTGAACTTTACTATGAATCACGGAACAAACAGTCAATAGGTTGAGGGGGTGGGTATTCTATTATTCTACAAACTGTTTGTCAGTGGATTATAGCTGTCACCTGATCCATTCTTTGAAAGATCAAAAGGTTGGGACACTTTGGAGGAAGACACTATACATGTACATCCTTCAACTGGATCTATGCTCTTCAATTCCTTGGATGGATAGTTGGATGAAATACATTATGCAGTTACAAGACAATTACAGAAGATGAGGTGGCAGCTAGATCTTTAAATGATTGATCCATAGACTATCAGATGGCTGAGAAGATAATCAACAATTGATTACATCAAGGTGTCATCCACATCTTCCTAATCTTCTGTAATTGGTTTTGAGCACTAATTCAGCAATTTGGGTGTTCAGTTACATGACAATATATAGAAACAGAAATTTAACAAAAGATGACCCAATTTAAGATTTAGCAATTTACAAAGTCAATTTTAATTACAAAACAAGAAAAGGGGGAACAGAAAAGAAGAATAAAGAAAAAAATGAAAATGTGAATGTGATCCTATGTGAGTTTGTCATGGGATTTTTGAAATATAGTTAGGATACACCACCCCCTCCCCCCCCCCAAAAAAAAAAACAAAAAAAACAAACAGCATTAACAACATTTATTTAACATTTAAAAAAACAAAAAACAAAGGGGGAGAAAAAAAAAAAAAATATTGTACAATATCTTCCATGAATTTCAGCAGAATATAACATCAGATGAAATTGTTGATTATAATCCAAATGTCAAAACAATAAATCACCTTGCATTTTCAATGCATATGCAGGGAATTGCAACTTGGAAAAGCATATTTTCTTTTTAAAGATTTTTTTAAATACTTGTCCAAAGCCAACTGAAAACCCAGCAAAAAGAAATTTATGGAATGTGTTTAATCTTCCTTCCTGTAAAGTCTTCATTTTTCTTGCCAGGGCACTTGGTCTATTCACACTCAGTACACACAGTTTATGATATGCTCATTTGTAGCTTTTAATATATACTTCTAACATAATTGCAGTATATTTTTCATAGGTAGTGAGAGTTTTTTTTAAATTACAATACTACTTTCAACTCTATAATTATTCCACACTATCCAAGTCAATAATGTAGATAGAATGCCCAAACCACTGAAATGAACTCTTTTATGATTACAGAGGGCAGCAGATGTGTAAAAAAAGGAGAACAGTGTAATTCAGGGAGTGAATTATTGAATTTGCTGTTGCAAATTGCTGAGCTGGTACTTGACAAGTTTATATAATATCAATTTGTATCTAAACAACAACAAAAATATATAATAATAATTATCATACATGAAGGAACAGGTCTACACTAGTGTGCATTTTTATTCTTGACTAGAAAATCATGACCATTGCAATACTATTCTTCCCTACTTTGACAAAAGAAATAAAGCTCCTATTATAGACAACCAATTTTTTTTTTTGTTCTTGTTAAAATAAAAATGAACATTTTAAACACTGATGCTTTCTAAAAATTTGAAATATAGACAAACTTTTTAAAGTGAAAGAAAATTAACCAATCAGGTTGTCCCTTATTTCTACTCGATGATGTTTCATTAATATTTCCTTGTAACAAACTGCAGTTGAAAAGTTGCTTCATTGTTTCAAGGTAGAGTTGACACAGCATGACGCAACATGAATGACAGATATACAGTATACAATGTGCATATACTTTCACCATGCCAACAAGAGTTTGCCACACTTAACTATAAATCATAACAAAATATACAACTGTATGTACACAATTATCTTGAGGGGCATTGTCAACATTAAAATTATTGAATGTAGACTTTGAATATCATAAGACCTTTAGGCTTATTAGTATCATACTCAAACAGTGTCAAAGTACAAGAAGGAGCCTGAAAGACAAGTAAATCCTTTAAAGGGTTTACCATGTAAAATCATAAAAATTACTCATAAATAGAAGCAAGGAACCAGTGATTCAGACCATTTAAAAAATATGTTGTTTTTTATCATGTAAAACAGTAGGCCTACAGTTGATTCATATCTTTTTCCTCAAATGTTATGACAGATTTGTCAGATTATAACCTTTAATGTAGATTTCTTTTTTCTCCCTAAAGCTCAGAATTCTACATGTACAGTTTGTCACAGGCATGCAATTTCTGCTTCTTTGGACAAATTGAATTCTAAAACAAAAAATACAAAAATACACCCATCATATCTTTTTTGGTGATTCTCATGTAGATCTATAAGTATACCTCTTAAATTAAGAAAATTCACAACTCTCTTTAAATAAGTCTGTTTACAGTATATCTAGACTTTGAAGTTGAGCTTCTGCTTTGGTAGAAAGAAAAAAAAACACTGTCTTGTTATCTGATTAAATAAAAGTGACATCAGAGGTTGGTTCCACTTAAAATGCAGACAAGTCAGATCATGACAGGAAAAATGTTGTAATCATTCTTCTATGTGTGGACTATGGTCTGTAAATAACTAGACTAAATACAAAATAAACACCTCAAGTCTGTTACACTACAGGAGTTAAAGAAATAATTTTATGGGCCCAATATTATTGGCATTGCCTGGTCACACAATGGATGGTTTCATGTGTTTTTATTACGGCTTCTACTACTAAAATGAATGCATTACCTACACTCTACCTGGTACCCAAACACTTCTGACTTCACTCCAACTTGTTTAATCATGACTGTTTCTTGCAACTCCAACACTAGACCAAAAACTTCAGTCTCTCTAATCGTCGGTTGTTCCACTGAGACTACGTCTGGCTCCACTAGACCTCCGATTATAGAGACTGAAGTATGGCCTATCGGGACTGTACGGGACTGTACGAAACAAATGGTTCGGTTCAACCGGACCACGATGAATGAGATATGCAACGAGATTTTCACTCTTTACATCCTCATAACTGCTGCAATTATAATAAAAATTAAAAATAACATATACATGTATATAGCTTATTTGACTTACGATAGCTTGCTCATTTAGATCCTAAATTAATGATTAATCCGAGAAAGTCTCGTCGTCAACATTATCCGTCTTGGTTTTAGTTGATGAATATTCATTTTTTCTTTTCGAACGTCCAATAACTACCGTAGCTACGTACGAGTCAGCCCAGCTTGACCAACAAACTCCCACGAAACGAGTGCTCTGATTGGCCATTTGGCTATGTTTTGGTAGGTTGACCCGGAAATATTTTGGCCGCCGGGTCATATAGCCCTATGTTCGAGTACATGAACGTACTGTTTCACAGTTCAGAGATACAAATTGGATAATTCATATAAGTAAGTCCGTAAATTATAAATTTAATATTAAGTTATCACATTTTGATAACTGTAATTAGGACAAATGACATACCGACCTAATTTACATCTGATTTAGAAATCAGAAAATTAGATCTAGAGTCTAGATCTAAATAAAGAAAATCGGGGGAGAAATGTCGGGAACGAAAAGATGTTCCGCTGTGGCTCTAAATTACCCCCACGGTACGAGATCTCTGGGTTACCATCTGTATTGGGGAATGACAACAAATGTCAGTTTTATTAAAGAAATGACCCAAATCAGATGGTTATTTCTGTCTACTCCAACACAGGCATCAGGCCTCTGGCTCTGACTTTAGACTAGAGACCTACCTTACTCCTTAGGCTTACATGTAGACCCTAGGTACAAATAGTTCAATAATACAAGTTTGAAACACTTAAGTTACAGCAAGACGTAAATTACTAAATGTTAGATCTGTGAGTGTGAAGTGCGAGTTACTGTGAGGGTGACTGTGAGTGTTGGATCTTTTGTTCTTACTCCACTGTATAATCGGAGGTCTAGTGGAGCCAGACGTAGTCTCAGTGGAACAACCGACGATTAGAGAGACAAAGCTTTCGGTCTAACTCCACTGTTGCTGTTACACATATCGTATAGACCTAGGTCTAGAGTCAAAATTAGATAGTCTAAGTTAGGCCTAGATCTAACGTTAGACATGATGAAATCAATTTTATTTCAGACCTAACATTACCCTAGAGTAGAAAGATACAATGTCATTTAAACAAAAATAGCTCCATCAGTCAGATCACTCTTTCCAGCTCCCTCTCTGCCATAGGCTACTCATCAGGCCTGCGCCTCAATATGATAGATTGATACGGAACAAAATATGCGAGTTGCCGGTGTAGATCTAGTTGGGTAAGAAGAGCAAGATGACTGTGGCACATCAACATCTTTATCAAATCTATGTAATGTAGATACGTACCGGAGTAGACTAGATCTAGTATTTATCTTCAAGTTCTGCACTCCTTCTTTGATTAAGCTGATGATAAAAAAATGATTATCTCCTGCGGCGTATCTCCAGTGATTTTCGGCCTCCCTCGGCCTCGCGGTGCAGTGATACGGTGCATGTGTTATCTTCTGCTGATATTAATGCATTGAAAATCTCAATCAATCAAACACATCATACACACACAAATAAAATACCCACGACACAGCACGCGTATGTACGCATCACGGGCACACACACACAAATGAGCTGAACACCTAGATAGCATCGTATCCACCCAAAAGATGATGCAGGCATTTTGAAAAAGGGTGGCGCCGCGCTGTTGGGAGATGATTCATTATTCAACAGCTGTTCTTCAGAGAAATCATTACTTTTTGTTTGACCTAGAAAAAAATTGTCATTGTATTGCAGTGCAATGAACTTTTTAGAAGTCTAGAATAAGAATGTATCTCATATGGAAATTTGTATTCACTGTGAGTCTGAGAGCATTTGCTATTCAATTCACCTGTTCGAGCTATTCAATTGCAGAATACGTATACATTAGCCTACAAACTGATGTTCAGCTTGTACAGCCTCTGGCACAATTATGAATTTTGATTGATAAGTGTGCCAGATGTTATACAAACCTTAATAGGCCTATTTCAATGGCTTTAGCCATGATTTTATTTTTAGTCCAGTCAAAACAGCAATTTACACAAAAGTATAATTGCAAAAGAATTTATTCCACAGCCGTGCACTTCAGAATAATCCTCTAAACAACATACTGAAAGTTTAGGAAAATTTAAGAAGTTCTAGTGGGAAAAAGTAAAACTTGCATAATATGCAATTTGATATGTCAATTTAGAAAATTCAGATTTCCCTGAAATTTGCATTCAAGGACAGGTACAGGATTTTAGTATTTCAAATAATGTTTTTAAAATCAATGAATATAGAAGGGCAACATGTTCAGATTAATGTAATGAGCTAGTATGACTTACAAAATACTCAAATTAACAGCGGTCATGAAAGGAAATTCATATTTTTCATAAATTAGCATGTAAATACCCATTTGAAATAATTCAAATGCCATATATCAATGTTACCAATGTCAATAATCATGGTGGACACCTTTTTAACGTCCGAATTGTGAACCCAATTTGCATAATAATGTCCACAATAAAAAATAAAAAGTTATAAGCCTACTTTCCCTATAAAGTGTGCATCTAAGCATATTATTTTCTGTCAGCGTTTGAATATCATACATAAACAACAGGGACAAAATCAGTTCTGCATTAATTGTTTTGTTTGGTGATTTGAACGTTTATTCCAAATGTTTAAAGATTAAAATGGCATGTTCTCACTTCAATCTTCTTTTTGAAGATGAAGATTTTTTTTCTTCTTTTCTTTCAGGGTTTGGTTTCAATTTTGTCAATCCTACCTAACTTGTGCAGACAATCCTCCTCATAGCCCTCCACCAAAAAGTAAAAATCGGAACACTGAGATGGCTATCGAAGGAAGTAATTTTTTAAGGATGTTTATATATCATGTATGATGTTACTTAGTTCTTAAACTGACAAAAACAAACCTTATCTGTTGCTTGGTAATTGTAATTGTTATACCTTCCAGGAATATTCTTTATATGATTATCTTTCACTAATGTAATTATTCATTTAATGGACCGGTTTCTTTATTTCAATTTTCTCTCCCTCTCTTTCTCTCCCTCTCTTTCTATCCCTTCAATATGCTACGGTAATCTTTCTTTCTACATTATTATTCTCTCTCTCTCTCTCCTCTTATCTAATCTTCTTTCTTTATGTATTTTTATAATCATAGAAGAGATGGTAGAGAAGAGAAGGAAGAACATTTAATTGTTGTGTTTAGTTTTGTCTAAATATGCCAATTCAAGGGATGTGTTTATTTTTATTTATTTATTCTAATATACCTCAGACTTGTTTCATGTGAAAAAGGGGAATAGATGTCATTATCTATATGATATAGTATTTGACTGTATAAGGTAAAGCAGTCAATGCCCACTTATATATCTCTCCGTACTTGTATGTTTTTGCAATAATAACACCCACTTTGTCAAACATATCAGTCACAAATTTTGGTTACCAGATTTTATTTGATTCCAAGACTGAACCGAGTCTGTTCAGTTGGCAAAAAGGTCCATTTTGTTTGCCCTGACAGTTGGACAACTGTCAATGCAAAGCCTTGACCAATTTAGAGTCCATGACTGTGAAACAAGAATGAAATGTTTTCCTAAATCTAAACTCTTCACCATTAAATCACCTATCATTCAGACATATTGTAAAGGTAATATATACTTTATTTCACATAAAGTCAACCACATCTATCCATTGGACACAGTAAAGTGATGCAAATGATTCAATCACACGTAAACTCATTATTACGATGGTTTTTACTAAAATTTGATTGAACATCAACCAAAATATACTCTATAATAAAAGGTATATATACAATGAGTTCAAGACTGAAAGGCAATTCTACATTGGAAAACAAATCAATTTAATTATCTGAAGAAGTTTGTTTAAACTGTATGAATCTTATTGTATGTGCAATAATTAACTTAATCACAAAGAGCACCCGACAATCTTCCCATAACTCCACTGACTGAAATGTTACAAGTTTTACAGAATTAACTTCTTTTGTTTGCAGTTAAAGTTGGTCACCAACTTTCTTTTAGTACTTTAGCCTCCCAAAAGTAAGAATTAATAATTTTCCAGCTTTTTTGTCTCATACCACGTGCATCACCTCACATAAAAGAGAGTGAACATACATGTAACGTTTATCAACGCCATGTAAAAGTACCAAAAAATGTTATGCGATTCTGATATCACCCATGTGAAACTGCCCACACGAAACAAAATCGGACTTACTTACATGTACAATATACAATGTTGGAATATCATGTAAAATAACTTCAAGAAAAAAAATTGATTTCTGTACATTCAACTTTGGTAGTGCCACTATTAGTACAGTAAACATACACATACTGCATTTTTTCTACTTTGCTTTCTTTTGACATACAAAATGCTTTTTTTTTTTAAAGACACATTTGAGTAAGTATGAATGTGGTTATTGAACACAAATCTATCTTTAAATACTTGGTAAAAAATTTAAAGATAGCAAAGGCACAAATGAAATTTTGGTCAAATTATTATTATTATTATTATTATTATATCATATTCTTCTTTTTTTCTGGGGGGGGGGGGTGTTAAAAGAGGAAGATGCCTCTATTTTATCTTCTTTTTTTTTCTTGTGCATTTTTTTTTTTTTTTTTGGGGGGGGGGGACAATACTACTTACTTTTGTCATTCTTCATGACAACTAAGTCACCCATCGTTTATTCTTATTGGTAATCTTGATCACCTCAACATTTAAAGGCAATTTTTTTATTTCATGCTATAAAATGTTAAACAAGACCTTAAAGATCTAAAACTGTGGACATATTCAACACAAATAAGACCTACAATTAGTAAAAGCTGGACTAAAATTAAAAACAAACATCTACACTTTTTATACATTTACATTCATTAAAAAATGCAATGAATGTACAAATCTCAACATCATGATGAATGCTATATCTCATGAAAAATATCTTATGTTTGTACTGTCTATAAAACACTTAAATTTTAAGCCTGGAATGGTGTACAATAATGTGGTGTGCTTTATATGTCATGAATGAAGACACAAATTGTATTTTCTACCTCTGGAGTACAACCATAAAAATGGATTGCCAGTGGTTTCTAAAAAACACATCTAACAACGAAGAGTCCATTTTCATTCATTTATAAAATGTGTACATAACAATTTCTTACATTTCTACCAATAGCTTGTATTAGAAACAGATATGTTTTATCTTCTATAACAATGTATAACAATGTTAAAAAACACACAACAATGATCATTAATTTTTTCATTTGAATACCAAGACATTAAAGAGATGTATAACATTTTCAAGGTGAGTTGATTATTTTGGCAAGAAAATATTAAAATGAGTAAAGTAGGCCTACACTTTGAATAGTTGCCAAAAATAACAGCAACAGAAGAATACAAAAACAGAGAAGAGTACTGGGTACAATCAATGACATATTTCATCAATGTGGCAAGGAACATAGTATAGTGAATGGATATCATGGAAGCTGACTGTATTTCTTCTACAAAAGCAGCCGTTATAGAGCATCATTTGGCTAATTAACATGCATTCTTCAATCTTGCAAACATTATTAGAGCTAAATATGAAGTACTGTATATTACAAAGCAGATATTGTTGGCAAGTACACTTCCATTTATATCCATATGAATTAAATTCAAGATATGTATAAAAAGTTGAACACTCTTGAAAAGCATTTAAAATTTATATGGAATATGATGTATGATCAAATTGAATAGAAGATAGTACTTTATACATTCATGTTTTTTTCTGAATTTGGTTTATGTAAAATGTTCGAAATACACTTCATTTTAATTATGTTGAATTTCATGAAAATTTGTTTTCACTTTACAACCACAGGTGAGAAAAAGTGTATGATCCTTACATATTAAACATCTTACAACTTTTCTTTTGAACAAGACAATAAGTCATGAAAAAGGAGCCTGAATTCTTCCATATTTTTTTATAAATTTCTAATGAAAAGACATCATCTAGTCATATGTCTTAATAAGTAAAATAAGATTTACATAAAACCCCATATTTAATTAGAGTTCAGGATGTTCTTATAATTAGTAAAATTTTATTTAAACTTTCCATAAATGTTCCACTCATGGCAACATATGCAGTAATCAATGTTTAGTTACTTTCAGGTGTACCAGTACATCTAAACCACTCATCATGTGTATACGGTTAGCACAATGAAAGCCATTGAGTCAAATTTCAATCCTAACAGTGTTAAAGTTCATTACCTATAAAATATTTAAAAATCAGCTATATACATCATGTTATAAGGCAAATCTCAAATGATATATCACTTCTGCACATCATCCCTGAAAGAGGGAGGTAAACAAAAAGCAAAATTTATATCATTATTTACAAATCATACAAAATAGATGCAACCTTTTCAGTACAAGCCATCTTCCCTTTCCAAATTAGAGTATATTAATACTCCTAGAGTACAGCTACTAGTATTGTAGTACTTGCCACATCTACAAGTATATTACAGAAATATATCCTTCCCAGGGAATACTCTAGGCATCTACGGAGTACTACCATTACCCTTGCTTTAGCAAACTGCCTAAATGCGCTGAAAGCATTCAAAAAATTGTGTCTAATCAGGTCACCATTAACTAATGTCTTGCTAAAGGACATATGTGCAGTGGCTAGGAATCAAACCATAACCTATTTCATCCACAGACTGGTCAAATACATTACTACACCTTGACACTTCTGTCCCATTTCTACTACATTTATTCAATCTTTGATTTCTCTGTTCAAGGGATTGTACAACAAGAGCTGAATTGCTACAATGAATACTCATGACTGGTACTGATTTACAGATACAGCATCACACACAGATCATCACAAAGTGATTTCTTTCAACAAATTTAAGGAATGCGATTATTATTTTCTGAAGCTTAGAGCAAAGAAATCTATAGAATGTCAACATGTATAATAATGTAATATTCTGTTCCTGAGACCATCTTACAAACAATGACACCCAAGATAATCACGAGTTCTGGAAACAAAGCTACATTGCCAGGAAAATATATCCAGAAGTCTTTGTGAAGTGTTCATCTGAACTTTGTTTGGATCAACAAAATGTAAAAAAAGTTATGAAAATTTGATGAAAAACTTGCTAACACTGAAAAGCACCAACACAAACATGAACATAGCTGACAAAATGAAAATTGTATCCCCCCAAAAATACTTAGAGTACTAATTTCCTTCTTCTGTGCCTGTATTGACCATCACTGAATGCTTGTCTACCAGAGTCAATCAATGTAACTTCTTAATATCAAAGTCATACATGGGACATCTGATTTTGATGATCTACATTGAACAGCCAAATTATGTTTTATCAAATTCTTTATCAAATTCATCAGATTTTAAACACATATTGTAATGGAGTCTCCAAGAGTTTTGTTTATATTTTGTTTTTGTTTGTTGTTGTTATCATTCATTACCAGAACTCAAGATTACCTTAAACATCTCCAACAACACAAAACATCTCACTTTCAAGCGTAACTTATGCTTGTGTCCACTTCTAAATCCACACTGATGGGTCCGTTGCCAAGGTCTCCACCTTGATCCCGCCTCCTGGCCGAGTAGCTGGCCTGAAGCATCGATGGTAGGGTGCGGACAGGATTGACAAAGTTATCGTTGTTTGCCACCTGGGAGAGAACGTCCAGGTCTTCAAGCTGGCAGGCATCGGTCACCCGGAATTCACCATCCAGATCGGAATCTTCCTTGAACCATCGGAATGATCTCCTGAGAAAGTGAGGGATATTACACAAATAAAATTTCCAATTTTCATGATTGCCAGAAAAACATAATGTAAAGCAGCCCACATTCTCAAAAAAAAAATCAGTATTTAAAGATTACTATCAAAATATGCATCCATTCAGCTGAAATAGATTTGAATAACAGACAGTTTCATATTCCCAATATTCCACTCTTTAACCTTTCAAATATGCATGCAGAAACTTCCAAAAAAGCTAGACTACTGTTTCAAATTTTTTTCATTTGAATATTCATCTTTGCATTTTAAATGATATGCTAGACCATACATAATAACAACTCACATTTCTAATAGATAAATAAGATAACAATTTAAAAATATGACTGCTGTTGAAAACATTCACCCTCAATGATCCTTTTTCTTCAAAAGTTCTTTGATATACCTCCATTTTAGATACTTATATTCACATTTTGATTAATCAGTAATTATGTCATACCTGGTACATGTACAAAGAAAAAGAAATCACATAAAATGCAGCTTTAACAAAGATTCTGAATTGACTTACATCATAAAATTACTGCCATTTCTTCTTTTAAAGTAGGTGAAAATTGCAAGAGCAAAGATGACAATTATGATCGCTGACAATGTGACTCCAACAATCACAGCTGGGGCTGGTTAAATGAGGAAATGAAGAGGAAGAGATTGGATTACGACAGGAAATTAAATTAAATATTGAGATAAGACAGGGAAACAGTCAACAGTAACATGCAGATTTATACAGATCTGTATAATATACCAAAGAAAAAGAATCACTCATCTAAAGTTCTTCAATCATAATCTTAAAATGGGCTGATTCAAATACATTAACTTGCTATCAAATAATATGACGTCATTTGTGTCACTTGATTTCAAATATTTATTGCTACCGGTACTTATAGAGTGCATCCCAAAAAAAAACGAAACCGAGAATTATCGATGTTTCATAACTTAATCACATTTATAATTAATAAATGACACATATTTGGAAAGCTTAGATCCTCCTCTTTCATTTGATGCAACTCATTATGATGCATATTTCATGCATGAGTGATTAAAATCAATTTGAAGAGAGGCAACCGAAAAGTCGTTTGGCGGGCGGTATCTGAATTCGTTGACAATCAGCCATGCATGAAGTCTTTCGTCTACGGCTGATTGTCAACGAAATGGAGTTAAGTCTTTTGTTAATTTTGTTTGTTGATACGGCAGGCAGCCAGTGAAACGAATTTGTTTAATCAAATTATGGAAATGCAAGCACTACTTTAAACAAACAGAAATTTGTTATTCCTAGCTCATTTTTCCTGATTGAGGTGTCATATGAAAGGGCAGAAACTCAACTTTTTAGAAATGTGATTTTCTGTTAGAAATTCAGATATCGTCCGCCAAATGACTTTTTGTTTTCCTCTCTTCAAATTGATTTTAATCACTCATGCATGAAATATGCATTATTATGAGTTGCATCAAATGAAAGAGGAGGATCCAAGCTTTCCAAATATCTGTCATTTATCAATTATAATTGTGATTAAGTTATGACAAAACGGTTTGGTTTTATCTGGGACGCACTGTATATAAACAAATGTAGCAAAAAAAAAGTAAATTTGTAAGATTATAACAAATCTCATTTTAAAGAAATCCTTTCATGTTATTCTTTTATCACTTGATATCATTCTAATAACACTTTGAACTGATTTGGGTCGCTTCATTTTAGAATGTTTAATACTGACTTTGAACTACCACAAAATGTTATAAAAAACATCAAAAAGTAAGATTACAGAAACACTTGATAGGCATACCAGGGTGCTGTAGAATAGCCAAGTTATCTCCCTTAGCTTTGCAATCCATGATACAGTCCCTGTCAATGCTGTAGCTCACACCATAGATCTCTAAGCTTTCAGTCTTCTTCACAAATCTGGTATAAGCCTCAATGAGATCTGATGCTTGGCCAGTATTCAAGGCTGACAGATTAGCTTGGTATATGACACTTCCATTCAGAAATTTCTCATCTGGATTGAATCAAAGTACAAAACATGCATCTGAGTACAATATGACAATCTGGCATTACACTTTTGGTAGCTGTAAGAATACTTGTGAACTTATATTGTCGTGAAAGTTTTCAGGGTTTAATATAATACTGGTACAATTTCAAAGTAGTAGCCTATGAAAAACTCTCCTAACAATTTTTTTCATAATTATTATTATTTATTTTCTTTTTTTGTGCTCATTTTATTAAGATACTACCATCAAACATATCATACAATTTTGATTTAGTGGCGCTTTGTTATTTATTGATATTCAGACATACATCTAATCACTTTTTAACTATATAAATTACACATTGTTTAAAGGTATTACAAAGTTTTGGGAAATTTTGAAAAATGGGTGGATAGTGATTCTTTACAATTTTGATATATTTGGATGCCCATGTGGATGTATTAAAAGCACTAGAAATTTTAGCCCCTAAAACACTTCTGCTTTCGAGAAAAAATTGAATATAAAGATTTACCGGTGCTCCTGGTAAATTTTGATTAATTTCAAATGGCTCTTACGGCCGTACTATGGTAGATGCGACCATGAAAATATCAGAATATGTAGTTGTGGTATATAATTTGCGAACAGGAATAGCTAATTGGTCGATAATAGTCAAGAAACATTTTTATATAGCTTAATTAATATCTTGACCTTGAGAGGGAGCTATACAACATAAAGTGATTATTATTTATAATTTCATAACTTAAGACTCAATTTCGACCGCGACGACGATCACTGAATATTGTAGGGTCGCATATGAGATTGAGATTGAAAAGGTTTTATTAATTGCACTTCGCAGCCAGATGGCTGAATTATGAACAATTTACATTGGCAATAAATTATAATACATACAAATGTGGTTTGACATTCTCACAAAGTATAATATACAGTATATAACAAAATTCATAACAAAGTTCATAACTAATATGACTAAGGCAAAAACAGGCAAATTAAGTCACGTTTAAAATATATTTTGTGAGGTGACACAAGAGTGGGTCAAAGGATGAGCAAGCAGGCCCTTTGCTCTTCAATACACGCTCCTATTCTCACTCCTGTACCTTGGACACTCTTATAAACACTCACATTCACACTCCCATACACTAGCTAACGGTCTGCTCGCTCATCCTTGGACTTCTCTTGTGTCAAGGAGTGTCGGTATTTCAAAAAAAATAAACAACAACAAAACAAGTAAGCTCCTTCCCGACTTTCGTACATTGGGGAGAAATAAGCAAATGAATTAAAAACTTGAACACCATCTGATCTGAATTGCCATGTCATGATTGCTAAAAAACCTTATCACTATTCAATGTACATTTTAAAAAGATGTTATATGCTTCCAATTTGTTCATTTGACCCAAATTCATGACCCCATACCAAAACTTTGTATTACCTTTAAAGACAACTCTGCAACATCTCAATCCATGCATTATCTATTTATTATTTCCTTCCACAGAACTTGAGAATCCATTTCCTAAATCAATAGTTTTCTGGTTTAATGACTTATTTCCTCTTCCTGACAGAAAGTAGATACTCCATTGTTGAAATCACCGTTATGAAACCAATATATAACACTGAAGAGATTAGAGAATTAAAAAAAATGATATTCCACTCAGTATCTTGCTATGCTATTTCAAGATTATCACAAAAGACCAACTTAACCTACCTTTCAAGTAATTTGAATTGAATCTGCACTTGCATTCTTCCTTCACACCTCTGACCACGGCATCCCTCAATGAAGCCTTCCACTGTGGTCTACTCTGCCACTGATCAAAGACTGCATCTTCTAGTCGGAGCTGTATAGTCTGTCCATACTGGGGCTTGGGGCAAGCATTGATTCTACCCGGGGTGGGGCTGGAGAGCATGAAGGCACCATTGGTTCTTAACTCACAGCAGGAGCATCGAGAGATTGTTTCGTCTCCAGGGAGGTAGCTGAGGGAAGATACAGAATGTGAAACAATATGAAGCTCGACATCATACACTGTTGCCCATGAAGTTGGAATAACATTTTTTTTAAACCATCTTCCATCAAATGACTGTGAAAATATGGTTTATTCTTGATAGATAGAATTTGTATCTTATCTGAACTTTACTGATCAATCTCTATGACTAGAGCTTCAGACTGATTAATAAAGTTCTGAGAAGATTTAAACTAGATCTATCAAAAATACATCATATTGCCACAATCATTTCATGAAAAGAGGTAAGAAAAATATCCCAACATTATTGGCAGCAGTGATCAAATGCAAGAAAGCAAAGCATCAGCGCGTAACAGCTGCACTGCTAAGGCCATGGTAATTATGCTGCATTATTGTAGAGCGCTTAGAGACTTCTGACAAAGTAAGTGTTAGGCGCTATATAAGCACTGTAATTATTAATTATTATTATTACCCAAAATAGCAATGAAAACCAATTGATCACCAAGCTAATGGTTAAACTAGGTAAAAGTTTAACAATTTAGAATATTTTCTTATTTTCCTCTGTTACATTTTAAACATTTTCACAATGTAGCTTTAAAAAATATGAATACAGTACAAAGTTAATGTCACAATTAACTTTATTTTTTTAACATCTGTATTTCTTTCTAACCAATTTATTTTGTGTGTGTGTGTGTGTAAAAGAGAACTCAAGTTTCACATTGAGGGTAACAATTTGATGTCTATGTCTCACCTTGATTCATCCTCTATGACTTTCCCATCTGATGTCAGCTCACTCAGTGCTTTGCTCACAGGTGTATTCTGTCCTCTGTAGACCAAAGCATCCACTATCCTGGCCATTGGAACCACAGACCCCACTCTGAAGTCCTGAGGCTGACCTCTGCAGAGTGCTACAGCGCCCCCTAGTGCCTTCAGAACCCCATCAGCAACAGAGGGCAGTGTGACCTTTGGTAACGGTACCAGACTACCTGTTCCGATGACCATGTAACCATTTTGATCAAGTGTCTGTCCGGACAAGTCGACCACGTATGACACTTTGGCAGAATCATCATCCTCCACAACAACCACCATTGCGTATCCGTCAAGCGCAGCATTCGCTGATCCCTTCAGCTCTATAAACTCTTTTCCACCAGTCACTGTATCAAACGGGTTAATCTCATTGATGACTACTGATTCAGGACTAGGAGTAACTGGAGGATGTCCTGAGCAGTGGTTTGGTTGCCTAGGTGATGGATGTGACAATTTGTATGCAGATGAAAGCAGAGGTTGGCAGCACTCACAACGGCTTATGCTCTCTGCTCCCTGGTAGAAGCTGGCATTGACTGTAACTTGAGCTTGGTCTGAATGATCGAGATAAAGATTAAAGGCAGGTCTAGACATCTATACCAAAAAAAGGATATTTGCTAGCACATCTATAAGTTCTTAAGCAAGAACAACTACAGAGAAAGTATAGCTTTTAAATGTAAGCCCGGATTGAAGTGGCTGATATATTTCATAAGATTCATTCAATATGTATCTACATCAGCTTCTCAACTCCTCTTTAGAAAGAAATCAGTTGTAATGATGATGTTTATCAATTTTATTCATACCTATTGATATCATTTAAAAAAAATCACCAATACAAACAACAACAAAGAATTGAAATTTATTTACTCTGTATCAAAAGCTCATAATACTTCTATATAATGGACTTTGAGTGCTAGCTTATTGAAAGAAATCTAAATATGATAATTTATTACCTGGTAGGAGTTGCCTTAGCAGTGTCATGCTTTGCCGATTCATGTCCCCATACACTACAGCATCAAGAAGCCCTTGTGGTGTGGCAGGCATCCCTGCCTTGTAGTCATGGTGATCTCCTCTATAGAGGGCGATAGCATTGGCTCCATTCCGCAAGAAGCTCTGGCCCAGATCACCAACCAGAATGTCACCAAATGAAGAGAGTCGTGATGTGGCTATCAGAAAGTATCCATTTCTGTGGACAAAAACAAGTGATGAATCAAGAATGACAAGTAGCCAAATACAAAAAACAAGCAAGAGACTTTATTACATTTGATTTTCCTTGGTTTTCACTTGCATATTCATATGCACTAAAAGAAGAAGATATACATGTAGGAGTATAGAAAAAGCAATTGTTTGTTCATGCATCAGGCTTGTTATGTTTCAACATCTTCAGTAGATAGTCATCCTTGATATATAACCTTTAAAGGTACTATGTCCCTTTTGCAGCCAACTTCAAATGCTGTAGAACTTTGCAGGAATTATGAATATGTCATGTATGTCCTATCTGTGAAATTTAAACGTTAGCAGTGTCCTCATATTCAAATTATGCAAGGAAACCCGTTTACTTGCTAGACTTCACTGTCAGACACTATTGAGTGACTGACTGGCTTTTTTTCTTCTTTGGTAATAACATACATGAAAAGAGTTGTTAGGGGTACATGAGCATTTGTCTACATCAATAACCCACTTCTTGTGATGGCCAAGATTAAACTGATTGAATCTTTGCGCAGCATAAAACGTATGACCATTCTGTACAATTGTCTGAAAATCAAGACTATTACTTTTGGGCTCTATAGCCCTAAAGTCGATTTGACAACTAATAGTCGTTATTTTCCCACTTGAAGACATTTTCAAGCCCCATCTTTTTTAGGGAAGTTCTAAATTAGTATTATCTTTCAAATGCAGTTGTAATTTAACTTTTTCATTTTTTTGGCCTGCAAATGGGACATAGTACCTTTAACAAAGTTAACTCTGCATATTGTATAAAAAGTACACAATCCTGCCTCAATTGTCCTTCAAAATGAGACAAATACATGATGTCAAACCCAGTCTAGGAATATTATTACTGTAGAAGTCACAGATTAAGAAATGATGAATCTTATTTTATTGCCATTACATATAGCTCAGTAAAAGATCCTACTAGAAGCACAAATAAAACAACAAATGATAATGATAGAGAAGAAATCACTTCTTCCTCACTCATTTCCATTGTAAAGATAAAGTTCATACACAGTAAAGATGCATATTACAGCAGCACTAAGTTTAGCACCCTTTGATAACAAAATAAAGGTTTAATTGATATCCTTGCTTAAATCTCTTGGGCGTTTTCATCTACACTTTTGTGATAGAGGAAAACTTATTGTATACTCACTCATTAGTCCTCTGTCCTTGTAAGGGTGTGGTCTTGTATGCCCTCCCTCCATTGATTCCTGTGAAGAGCACTAGGATCAGGGAATCCAGGGGTGTTGACCCTCGACCTCCATCGTAAAGTTCAATGAACTCTTGTGAACCACCATCTTGATTTTCAAGGTTCACTTCATTGATAAGGACAACAGGTGTAGTGCAGTTGTTGTTTTGATCTGCATTAACAAAATGGAAAGTTACATAAACTTTTAAAAATGGGTTTTTAATCACATTTGCAAAGATATCAAGATTCCTTCCTCAAAACAGCAACTGAAAATGTAGATTTTTCATCAGTAAGTCTTGTACTGAATAAATCAGTTTGTTTTCATGTTCCTCTTTGTACACTTGCGCCTTATTTGAATTACAAGATGGACATACTTTTAACTCAATAAGGCTGCTAACATATGCCGCAGTAAACCGACGAGGGTATATGTGTATAAAATGAATGGAGAGTGGGGAATAGAAAAAATGTAGCTGTGTGCAACAGAGGCCCTATGCGTGCTCACTTATCTGTAAGTTAAACAAAAAGTGAAGTGCAGTATGCTTTAGAATGCATAAATACATATTGTCATTTACTGTAGCCTTGTGTGAACAAGCATTCATAATTAAACTTTTCAACAGTAAAAGAGTACAAAAAAGTGACAAATGAAATCTTGATACTAACATTTTTCACCTGTTTTAACAATAAACCTAAAGTGATTAAATACATTGCAAGTAGAGGTTAAGTAAAAATTAATGAACTTGTCTGCAACAAGTCAACCTGAAATACATATTAGAAGAGCGTCATTCTGAACACAGACCTGGCGTAGGTATTGTTGAGATGAACGCAGACATGGAGACAGGCCGGTTTGAGAGGCACCTAGAAGCAGCACTCCCTGGCCCGGCCATCATGACCTGTAGCTGTCCTGGAGCCAGTGAGGTCATGAGGGAGTTATCCGCTACCAGGGATGACCCGTATACCACCGCATCCTGGATGTTCTCCAGGGAGAGGTTGGATCCTCGAGGAATGTCTTCAGGGGAAGCTCTGTACAGGACGATGGCATCTGACCCCTCCTGCATGATGTCATCAGGGATGGTGATATCAGGGTGAGGGGTCATACCGGTTGTACCAATCAGTAGGAAACCATCTGCATTGGTGCTATTAATATGATTAGATACAAAGAAAATGATGTAACTGTTGTCTTAACCATGCTAATACGAACATGAAATAAAAAATAAAAGAATAAATACAAACAAAGAAAATATTGTTGTTCATATGAAATGCTTTATAAATTGTTCTAGGCTTTGCCCCTAGCCTACATACTCACTAGTTCTGAATTTCTAAGATTTTCACATTTGGGTGACTTATATAAACAAATCTTTACCTCTCTGGAATTAACAATTTTTTTTTTAGAAGAAAAGAAAATTAAAAGAACAATTAATTACATTATTTGAAATGTCATTGAAAACTATCTACTGTACAGCAAGAAACATTCATATTATTTTGCATAACTGACGTTCATAAAATTCTAGGCATCTACTGTTTTTAATGTTTCATAGCAAAACACATCTCTAAAATTTCTGGATAAACGCACATTATGTTCATGTACAACATTAAGCATAGGGGTATTCATACATGGTGACAAACCATTCTACTGTCCACACTAAAATTTAATCAGCTGTTATGCTTCATTAAAGACCAAATGTATGTTTATAACTTGCATGAATTATTTAAGTTTTTATTTTCATCTTAATCTCTGTTCAATCCTCAAAACTGGCACTCATATAATTATACTTTCCTGGACACTACACATATAGGCTTCTTCTTTTCCAATCAACTAAGTATCAACCATGCAACTTGTTTCACTCACAATCTATTTGATAGATCCAGTTCATAATATGATCTGTCATGATCACTGCCATCAAAGAAGACGAGTAAGAACCCATTGAGTAATGTGAAGCCCACTCCATGATCATACAGTTCAATGTACTTCCCATGATGATCCGCTGTATCTTCAGATGCATATATTTCATTAATAATGAGAGCTGAGGAAGAGAAAGGTTGAAACATGTGAGTGAATCTTAATATTCAATTACATGTACATTAATCGCTCCATTTTTAAATAAGTTGAAAATGGCCAACAATATATGAAATAATTATTTTCCAGATAGAGCATAAGTACAAGTATAGAATACAAAAAGTCATGCCACTTTAAAACAGAATTTAAGTCAGCAATTCTGTTTTCCAAATTGTTAAAGTCTGCTGAACTAATTTTCCTATTGTTGCAACGAGCAAATCTTCCCCATGATTCTATTGACATTGTCAAAATACAAAAATAATAAACTTGCCTCTGCTTGTATTATATTCATTTTACATATTTCACCCTCTGCATTTTATGAGAAAGTAATATGCTAAGTGTACTTACATCATTCAAGTAAAATCATATAATCATTAAACATTACTTGATTTGTTTATTTTGTTAATGTTTTATATAATATGTCAAAAACTTCATATGGATAACCAAATAAACTAAAGAATTGAAGATGTAAGAACAATTGTTACTTTGAGTAAAACTGAATCATCATAGACAGAATCAGCCTTTTACTCTTACCTGACACCCTTTTATACTTAACCCTTTACATTTAGAATGACATTTAGAATGACAACAACAATATAATGGTAACCCATCCAACTTTAAGAGAAATTCTATCATATGTTCATCAATGAGCAACAAAGAAGGGATATGTAGTCATATAGTACATACTGCTATCGAAGTCTACAAAAGCACTGCAGTTGTTGGCTCTTCCTATAGTTGGGACAGTCAGAGCATAAACTGTTGGGTCACGTTTCTGAGAACCATGGCAACGGCTCAAACTTTCATCATTCTGCAAGTGAGTCCTGTCTTCTTTGATTGTGAAGTACCCTGGAATAAAACCAAAAACATAAAAGATAAAACAAGATATGTGTTTTGGCAATATAGGAATAGTAAATATAGTTAAATCTTAGCTGTATTAAATCATCATTTTTTCCTTCTTTTATTGCTACTTGAGATAAAGAAGTAAATAGCCTGACAAACCAAATAAAAATGTATTGTTTGTATTGTAATCTAACAGTCTATGTTTCCAATTCAGTTTGAACTTGCTTGTTTGAGTTTTATTTTGTTTTACTTCTCATATAAGCCACTTTTATTGTTTCACTTTCACGTCATAAGGTATCTTTCAAGAAACCCATCCCTCACATCACATATCTTACATTTCCTATATTCTGATAATAGTACACATAATATGTCTTTGATATTACTTATTTTGAAATATTAAAAACATATGGTTCAAATATTAACAATCAATCTCTATCCATTTCAATATATATTTCTCATCTTTAACAGTCCTTTGCAATTGCTCTATCTACACAATCAAAGTCATCCAAAATGTATCCTTTTGCACTATACAACCTGTTTTTCCTATTGTGCAATCAGCCTTCAGTAAACAAAAATAAATAAATAAAAATAAAATTGCACAGCTGTATTAAAATATTTAAGCTTGAGAAAAGAAAGGATAAACTAATGTACATACCTGGCACCAAAACATCAACAAGCCTCCTGCCTTGCTTGTTATTGGTGGCATACACAACAGTATCAATCAGACCAGCTGCCGTCACACTGGTACCAAATGGAAACGCACCAACATGGCCTCGGTAGAGGGCTATGGCATCAGGTCCATTCTGTAGAAAGCCTCTAGAGGCAGTGTGAACTAGCAAGTCAGCATCTAACCAAGGATGAGAAGACAGAACGATAAAAAAAAATATATGAAATATGAAAATAACAATAGTGTGATGATAAGGTGAAACCGGAATATAAGAACTAATAGAAAGGATAATGGGAAGACAACCTCTGAGGCAAAAGGAACTGAAGAGAGATGCCTGTAAATAGAATAAAAGAAGGAGATGGAGAACAGGAAATAGAAGAATTTGGATGTTTTGAAACTAACTGTAATCGTGAGCAAAAAGTACAAAGTGAATTTGGGAGAGAGTGTCCTATCAAATATATTCCCTACCTGGTATCAACCTATAAAATCTCAAAAGATATTCTGGTCTCTTTCTGCTTTAAAAAAAAAAAATCAAGATATAAAAGAAACTATTTGAAATACAAAAACACTATCAAAATATTACCTACTGCTTTCAATCTGATTTAAAAATCTAAAATAAACTTAAGAAAAGAAACCATTCATCAATTTGTTAATTATATATTTTTTAAAACCAATTGCTTCTCCCCCCAAGTCGGGTAGATGCAAATTCAAATAATGTTTCACCACTTTAATAATAAGTTTACATGAAATGGCTTGGGTTTCAAATGCTTTGCATATCGAGGTACTGGTACTAGAAATATAACTAAAAGAGAATATGTAGTGAAAATTCTACAAAAAAATCGTACATCAACAAACACACAAACAAACATATATCTTACTTTTGCCCATGAGATGTGAGCCAATCACAAAGAACCCATCAGAGTTAGTCTGATATCCATCCAGTCCCAGCGCCAAGTATGACCTGCCCCCATTATTGACTCCATTATACAACACCACGGTTGTGTAATTCAGCGAGACATTGCCCTGACCTCCATCATAGAGTTCAATGAACTCCATGCCATCCATGCCAGGGAGGTCAACGTTGATCTCATTGATGATGATGTCAGTGATGAAGGTAGGACAGAGATTGAGGCCATCGGGGGAGGGGTCACACATGAGGAAGGGGGACATCATGAGGCGGTCAAGAGAGAAACAGCGACTGAGAGAGGAGGAAGCTTGCAACATGTCAGATGGTAGCTTTATCAGGAAAACAAGATGATGAAAGTCAAAATTTGTTTTTTTCTTTCTAGAAGCCCTACAGTGTTTCTGAGATACTATAGACATTACTTTCAAAGAACTTGTAATAATGCAGGAAATAAGTAAGTGCCATTCTGCACATGGAAGGTTTTGAAATGTAGATGATTTCAATTCATGATTAACTAAAGGGAGTAACACATTGAAAAAGAAATTTGAGAACAAGAACTTGTGCAAAAATCTCCAAGCTTTTAAAGTTGCTGGTAAATAAAGGATAAAATGGATTATGCACCTTAAATCTCGAAATTGTCTTGATGACTAAATCAGTCTGTCTTACAATAAATAAAAATGACTTGAACTACTTACAGGTACTGAGTTAGGTGTGAGGGTTTGACTAAGTCCTGTAGATGATCCATTGGTCCAGTCACTGTATACAATGGCATCCATTAATCCAGCTGTCACTGGTTGGGATCCAATTCCTAAACTCACACTCTCTGGAAGTCTGTAGAGAGCAATTGCACCATAGTCTGTCTTTATGAATCCTGCATGATAAGATGGAAATATAAAAAGGAAAATGTAAGAGTACATACATGTAAGTGAAATCATGAAACAACGGCATGTTTAATTCATTATTGTAAAATATTCTTCTTTTTATACCTTTTATATAAAAACTGTTAAAGTCAACACATACACATCTAACACAATAACCATATATAAAACCATATCATTTTATACATAAAAGGCAATTTTGAAATGTTGTTGAAATTTATTCTTCCAAACATATCTTTAGGGCGATAAACTTGAAGTTACTTTACGTAATGACATGGAATCACCAGGCTTTACCACAACTCTTTCATTCATTTTATGTATTTTTTAAAGATATATGTCTCCGTTGAGAACTTCAAGCAAATAGATGCATACAATTAGAGCACCTCTTTATTAGAATCCGATGCATCTAACAACGTTTGAGGAGGTCGTTTCGGGTAAGACACATTCTGTCTAAAAAACTTACCACTATTGAGTAGGTAGTGAGGGGTTGGAGACACCCCGCCCTCACCCATCACTAGGTAACCGGCCTGGTTGGTCTGGTATCCAGTAAGAGGGATGCTGACATAGGATACATCATCCTCATCATAAAGCACTACCACAAAGTCATCTGGAGATTTGAGGTGAGAATTACATAATTATATAGTATAAATTAAATACGATCACCCCTAAAACATTTAGTAATAAAAAGAATTTAGGGTAACCCATTTAGCCAAAGTAGTTCATGTGTGAAAATTCATAAGAAGATGACATGATCAAATCCATATGGAAGAAGTAATAATCTAAGACTCATCTTTTTTCCTAAATTACATACCCGGTATTAAAGCACATAGCTGTCATGAGAGAACATGCACTTACCAAGAACAGTGAAGCCGTTTCCTAAATCCCAGATTTCAATGAACTGTTGGCCCTCCACCAGACTCGCTTCATTGATGACTAAAACAGTATCCTCCTGAGCAGGACACTTATTGACAGCCTTAGGTGAGACGTTTGCTTTCTGATAAACAACCGTTCCATTAGAGTGTCTGCATCTACTGATAGACATATCCATATCCTCCGTCGCGTTATCAAAGGCATAGTCCACTTTCTGGATCAGGTATTGTTGATTGGGAATGGTCCCTTTCATGTACATGTACCGCTTGCCCTGATAGATGGCTACGGCATCTGGTCCATCAAGTACCCAGCCCACTGGCTGACGGAAGCGGGGGACGTCTGGGCGAGGGACCGACAGGCTTCTGTAGCCAATCAGCAAGAGGCCGTTGGCATCTGTCTGGTAGCCGTTCAGAGTGAGGGAACCGTGCACAGTCCCATTCTCTCCATCAATGCTTACCTGAAGCAATAGGTGGGGGTTCAAGAACAGTATAAATGTAATAGTTTGATGTATCAATTAAAGAATTGTTCAACAATTTATTATCAAAATGCCATAATAATTGGGAGCGCCAGGACTATTATTATTATTTAAGTTGCTACAACTCAGGCCCAATATCAGTTACTTTACATGATTGATAAGATTTATCTACTGAACTAAAAGGTATTATTGTCTGATAAGCGGTGAAAATAATTAGATTCTCCTTACCAAAGTTATATTATTGATGGGGAAATGTGGTACGCCAAGGCTGGAAAGCTCTACATACTCTCCCAACTCAATAATGGGACTGTCTGTATTGATCTCATTAATCACAATCGGTATCATGGGGCAGGAGTTGTCCATTGCCGGTGTGGGGGAGGAGGTCGCAAAGGCTAATTGTACTTTGGGTTTGGGTGAATAACAGCGCTGTATAGAATTGACACCTGTATAGCAAAATATCATGAAATGGAGCAAAAAGAACATAAATATGAGAATGTTAATACAATACAGATAAATATGAAATAGTACAAATGTATCACACCATCATTCTTTCCTCAAAGAAATTGACTTATCATGAAATATCAAAACATCACTAGTTAAGACACAATTTTTTTTCTTCAAGTGGGGTAAATCTACAAGAACCAATTGAAATTAATAGATATTAACCCTTACCAAACAGGAATACAAAATAAGTCTTCTGAATATATTCGCTTAATATTCAGAATACAAAATAAGTGGTATTTTAGTGGTTGCATGTATTCCTCCAATTTGAATACTAAAAATCTTATTTTCAGAACCACTTAAATCAATTTAAGTATTCAAATTGTTGTGGTTCGAATACTAAAATCCATACAAAGGAATTTTAGTCTTCGATTATTAGTATTCTGAATATACAAACATTTTCGATGAAAATACTAGTATTCAAAACCAGTTGGTTTGAATACGTAGAATCGAGTCTTTGATTATTAGTATTCCTCCAATTTGAATACTAAAAATCTGATGTTTGTTGTGGTACTATATTAACAACACCAATAGTTCATTGATGGGGGTAATGAGGCTGTGATTGGCGGAGGAATACCAGAATAAAGCAATTCCAAGATGGCCACTTATACATGAACATTGTCTACAGCAATGATCTCTTATTGATCTGTACATCTGATCATTCAACATGGTGGCAGCGGTCAAAAGGATTGCCATATTTATTACTATTAAACTGCAAATTACATTGAGCCAGCAAAAATATTGCATGACCTTGGGAAGATTGATAATTCAAGCGAAGTTTTTGAACTGCCAACAATCACAGCCAGTTGAGTAAATCTGCATGTGTCGCCTGTGGACTGTATTTATGTGGGGCATTAGGAGTATGACCGACGGGCACACAACGTATTGACTGTCAGATCGAGCCATATACAGTTACATTTAGGACCAGAACTGATGCAGAGGCAGGTCGAACCAGAGCCTAGAGGCTCGATCGCCAGGATGAGAGCCTAGGCTAGAGGCTTGACCAGGACCAGAACAGTAGCACTGCAGTTTAGTTTTGGAACTGAGCTGCTCAGAGTGCGTCACATTGCGATTAGCAATGAGTGGACCGTGCAAGTAGATCCAGGACTAATTGCTGGACTTGATTGATCTGATTGTGGAGTGAATACTAGATTAGACTCTAGATCTATGTCCTAGTCTAAAAGAACTAGGTCTAGACTCTAGACCTAACAGATTAATTACCTAAGACATAGCCAATAATGTTTGGAATTGGACTCAGACTCAGTTAGGATGTGTTTAACATAATTTTATACAAGTAAGTAGATCTAGATAGGTCTAAGTCCAGTTTCTACATGTGGACCTTGGATCTAAGTCTAGAAATGTCTAACTTTTGAGTATGTGCATGCATGGTACTGGTAGACCAAATACTGAAACAGTGGTCCATGGTAACTACATTCCTTTTGGTTGAGTCTCGTACAGGATCGAAGGTCTATTCCCTCAAAGCTGGTCCAGGACCAGTTGTCTATGTTAGACCAATATTACACAAGGGGGTATAATTGTCTATAGACTTGATGTATTTTCATGCATTTGAACCTACATATATTGTGAGTTGTTTACAGTGTAAATGCTATATAAGTCATGATACATTATAGTATGAACCTGGGCTAATTAATACCTATCAAGTAATATTGCAGATTTGGACCCCAGTTTGTTTTCAGAAAGCACTATTATAACTACTAAACAGCACACACTGAAATAAGAGTTAATATCTATAATCTAGCATGAACATCCTAGTACTTCCGGTGAAACAGCTAGTGTAGGCCTATGTCAATTTAAAAATACAGCAGAAATATACACGTACGATGACTGTTAATTGTTATGTACACTGCAATTTGTATGTTATATGAGGTGATTATTATTGCGGTATAATTCTGCTGCATTGTGGGATTTTGGTGTTGGTTGGAATACTAATTCCAGCATTGTGTAAGTATTATATATTTCAGCTGACAAGTGGTCAGAATACTAATTTGTAACTAGTATTCATCTTCTAATTTGCATACTAGTAGTACGAATACTTGTTTGTATTCCTCATTTAAATATTTCGGCCTATAGGAATACAAAGGAATACTAACAAGTGGTTCGAATAATTTGCGCCGACAGGAATACTTAAATATGTGGTTCGAATACTAATTTGTAGCTAGTATTCGTCTTTTAATTTGCATACTAGTGGTTTGAATACTTGTTTGTATTCCTCATTTACATATTTCGGCTTATAGGAATACAAAGGAATACTATTACAAGTGGTTTGAATACAATCTTGTGTATTCAAACCATTAAGAATAAGTGGTTGGTTGTATTCAGATACATGTCTTCGAATACAACAGGAATACATTCACGTTTGGTAAGGGAAATCATTCTAATAATTACAATTATACAGTATTAAACTGGAAGAGTAGTGGCAAAGCAAATATGAACAGAATTTTGTTGCTAAGACATACTCCTGAAGTATTGAAACATGATAAATTATTCATATTATTATTGCAATTATGCAATACCAGTTTTGTAAAATATAATTATAAAACAAACACGACCAATGTTGACTTACCAGCCAAGACTTGACTGTTGATTATTATAAGAGGTTGTGAGATATCTAAAGACCCCAGTAATGTGAAATCATCTGTGCCATTGGTTCCAAATGTTACAGCATCTAGTACCCTGTCTAATGTAACTGACACAAGCTGTACATGACCTGCATCACTCTGAAGAAGAAAACAATGTTATAAAATCAATATACATGTATCTGTAATATAAACTGCTATCATGAAACTTACACAGACAAAAGCTTGTCCACAAGAATAATTTATCCACCCTGACTTTTTGACAATTTACATTTGTCAATTAATTTACAGCTTGGGAATAACCAGCAATCTGAACTTAACTTTAAATACCACAGAACTGCATGTACCAACCCAAATGAGTAGAAAGCACTTTCCAAATTGAGTCTTGTTTAAATATATTACCAAAAAAGTGCATACATCTCTTAAAATCACTGGCAAATTAATCTTAAAATGCTACGAACGGGAAGCAATACAAGTTCCCAACGTAGTCAAGTGGCTGCTGTAAGGTTGACTGAAGCATTTAATGACAATGACACCTTTAAAATGCCTACTCCCTACAGCACATTCTCCCTCTCAGCCACTATGAAGTGTCTTACCTGTACCATAAGAGGTGATGTGTGATCAAAACTTTGCTCCTCTGAACTGCTAGAAGTGGTTTGATTGACAATGATGATTGGTAAAACATCAGAAGATGGAGACTGAATAATGAAGTATCCAGCAGGATTGGTTTGGTGGTTATCCAGGTTGAAACGCAGATAATAGCTACTTGTAAAATGGTGAAAAGAAAGAGAAAGAGGTTCCTTTCAATAATGGTTACATATTTTGTTTTAATTCCATCTTTTTAAAAAGAAAAACGACATACCGGGTAGACATTATATATACCTCATAAGTAATGTTATCTGTATACAATTGTTGTTTCATTCTATTTTTAAAAATATGCTTGAAAAGAATAGTGGATACTTGGAAACAGAAAACCTTTGAATTTGGGATCTACATCTCGAAGTAGTTTCCAAGGGACTATGTAAATGAAATTGAAGATTAATGTATGGTCAATGAATTCGTCTTAAAACAGATAACCCAGTTTCCAAACTTTGTCCATCTATTCATAATCCGGTGCAGAAACATTTTCATCACTTCCAAACATCATCTCACCTTTCACCATTGGAGTTTACAGTGTACCAATCAACCAGGACATTGGACAGATCTACTCCACCAAGTCCACCATCGTAGATCTCTATGAAGCCACCAGCGGCAGCGCCATTGTCAAACTTGACCTCACTGATCCTCAGCTGTTTGTGGTACATCCTGACGGTCTCTGTGAACGTCCTATTGTCTTGGAAGCAGTCGATGTTAATAGAGCCAGGACTCGCCGGAGCAAGACCAAAGGAGGAATGGTTCCGCTGAAGGCAGCAGTAGCATCTGCTGATGGACTGGTCCACAGACGAGGGTGTGGTCGAGGGAAGCTCATTGAGATGATGCTGATTGGGCAGCAAGAGGTGAAGCAGATTCAGGTCTGGCCTGTCATCTAATGAAGATGAGAACTTATCACTTAGTATGTGTTCATTAGAACATATGCTAGGGGGTCAGGGAGAGTACTTTGACTTTGAGAATGAATAAAAGCATAATTGAGATCAAGGATGTACATCCATGATCATCTCTTTTAGGTAACAGCTACACTGAGCTCCTCTGTATAAATGTGTGTGTGCCATATTATCCAACATTTCAGTACTGTCCCAACAAGAAAAAGCGAAGGGGGAAGGAAGTAAGGCAATGAACTCATGAGATAAAGAAAGAAAGACAGATGAGGGAAAGGGCAGATAAATGGATAGAAAGAGAAAGGGGGAGAGTTGAGAATGAACAATCAGTTATTGAACATTGTTTTATTCAAACAAATACCTTACCTATTCCATACACAACAGCATCTACCAGATTAAGGTCTGAGGCTTGCCTGCCTCTGTAGAACTTGACAGGGCCAACATGGATTGCAATAGCATCGGGTCCAGCCTCCAAGAAAGAGCCATCTATTGTATCTGCAACATAGTCTACATTGGTTCCAGAACTTGGTCCTATCACCAGAAACCCTGCCTCATCTGTAGAGTATCCAGTCAAATCCATGACCCTGGAGGCACGGTTGTCAATGCCATCGTAAAGGGCTAGCACCAGACCATCCAAAGCCCGTGAGCCTAGACCACCATCATATATCTCTATGAACTGGTTAGTCCCATTTGCAAGGACATTGATTTCATTGATTACAATGGGAGGTGGTGTGCAAAGATTGATCGCCTTTGGAGTCACATCACCTAAAGCAAAGCTCTTTTGCATGAAGCGATCCCATCCTTTACACCGGCTCCATGATTGGTTGGTGGTACCTAATGAAAGAGGCTCCTGACCTGGTGTGAGGATATCTATCAGATCTTGATCCTGAGGCACTGTTACCTCACCAAACAAAACAACATCAAGGAGAGCATCCTTTGAAATAGGAGAACCAGCTACTAATATCCTGGATAGTTCAGCAAGGTGGACGGCAATGGCATTGCAACCTTCCATCTGAGGCAGGTTTGGAATCACTAAGTCTGGAGCAGGTTCCATATCTGCACTGCCAATCAAGAACAAACCATCTTCATTAGTAAAGTGGCCATTCAGTGTAAGAGGGTCTCTGAATACTGCAAGACTGCTTCCACTGTACACCACAATGAGTATGTTGTCCAATGCTACATTTCCAAGGCCACCATCAAAGAGTTCAATGAAGGGTTGAGACTGGACCACTCTGAATTCGTTGATCACAATGTAAGGAAGCGCTTCAGGATTGATCGGAGGAAAGCTGGGAAGAACTTGAGGTGGCATACTAGGCTCTAATCGTGAGCAAAAATTGGCTGTTCCAGGTGTGAGATGAGCCAGGCTGAACTGCGATGCATCTAAGCGATCGGCACCAGAACAACGACTGATGGACTCATCTTCGGACAGATGGGCAGAATCTTCATGGATAGTCACTTGTCCTGGTGTAAGAACATCCAATAATTCTTGATCATGTCTTCCTCTTTTATCATAGACAACTGCATCCACGAGTAATATGTTGGTGACATTGCTACCAGCTGATAAGTGACTGTTGTTTCCATAGTATAAAGCAACAGCAGCTACACCATTTTGCAATATATTCACATCTAGAGCATGTCCTACCACTTTCTGTGGCCTTGGTACCACATTGTATGAACCAATCACAAAATATCCTAAAGGATCAATTGAGTCATTTGTTAGGGCAAGAACAGCATACATTCTATCAGTTGCACCGCTATACAACACCAGGGTATACTCATCAAGCGATACTGAAACATTAGCTTTGTTGTGCAGTTCCACATACTCAGTAATATCTTCTCCTTGATTAAGAGCATTTAATTCATTTATGATGATTGGTGAGGAAACTACTCTATTTTCACAGTCGTTCTTCAGTTTAGGAGTAACAGTAGCAAACCAGAAGTCAACATCATTGTCATTTACACACCTATTAATTGATAAGTTCCTCCTAGGAAGATACAGCTGGTCTTGGACGACAACCTTTGTCACATTCAGGTTCTCTAGCAATGCCGAATCACTAGATGATGCTGAGGTTGAAAACACAAGGGCATCTTCTAGAAACCTTGTAGTTGGCTCCATTCCTATTTGTACAGTTCCTATCTCTCCATCATACAATGCAACTGCTCCAATCTTACCATCTTCAAAAGCAGCATCTAACCAATCCAAATCAATATCCTGAACAAATTCACTTGAACCAACAGTATAAAAACCTTCTGCTGATAATACAACTTCCGGAAGTCTTATCACTGAGTTTGCCGATGATGAATTGAATATCACAAGAGAAAAGTTGGATATTGTAAAGTTGATGTTGCCGTTATTGTAGAGTTCTACGTACATTTGAGTGTTGTTGGATCCATGGCTCAACCAAATCTCATTGATGACAATGTCACACTGACATACTGATATTAAAGTCAGTACAAGACTCCATAAGGCATACATGGAGTGCCATGCTTGTGGATCCTGAATGTGTGTCAAAATCTTCATCTTGGAGTGTTGTCAGATAGCCTTCATCAAGCTGGAAAACAAAAGGATATGAAGAGGATCATTAATTCTAAGCTTGCTCTTCAGAATTGAAGATAAGATAAATATCAAGAATAGATCGATGATATTCAAGAGACGAAAGAAGCCTGTGCTTTCAGTTTGATAGTTTCACATGAATATGTAGACATGTTACATTTTCAATCTGTACACATGCACTCACCCCAAATGCACACAGTGCAGTCTTGTATGTTTATGGCTGTACGTAAATTTGAAGAGGAAATTTCACCAAATATTTATACACGCTTTCCATTTATATTTTCATGAGAGAGATAATTTGTTTTGAAAAGTCATTATTTGCTTTGATAATGCAAACAAAGTTTGTAAGAATTTTTGCACAGGTACATTAAAATATTCACTGGAACTTTAGATTTTAAAAAAGAAAATTAATAAAAATAATAAAAATACCTATCACTTTCACAATCCATTATTATTTCACAAAATAAGGCAGCAAAAGCATTTAGCTTGAAAAATAAATCTGATTTACTTATAGAATGTATGCAAGTATAAAATGAATATTCAAAGCTAAGGAAAATTACATGGAATACAGAATCCAAAGGAAAAGACGTTAAAACAAATGATGAGAGAATCAAAAAACTGTTTTCCATATATCATGCCACATTAGGCCATCTGAATTCAGAAGATGTGTATCATAATACGATTTATTATTGCCTGGCTAACTTCAAACATCTCTTCCCTCAAACTCTGAGACACAACCAAATGTTATCCTTTCATCCAAGCTCTTTTTCATCAATATGATTGTGATGTAAATTCTTACAAGATCACTCAAATGATTCTAATAAAATTAATGGTATTCTATAGTTAGTATCACTGATATAAATAGGAGACACCATACAATGCCCTTGCCTATATAAAAACAAGGCATATTGTCTGTAGTAGGCCACAGTTACAACAATAACAGCCACTCTTTGTGAAAGGGCATGGAACCATGTTAGTAATTGAATCACAGAGTACATAGAAATTTACACCTCCTTTGTACATACAAACCAATGGCAATCTGCTGGACAAAATAAACTCTATTCATATAGTCATATACTTTTCCTTTCCTGTATGAAACAAAGTATGTGATCATTTAGATTAAGCAATGGATTGGATTGGATTTGAGTTTGAAAAGTGATGATGATCCATCTTCAGATGGGAAGGAGGGGGGGGGGGGGGGAGACACATAATTAATCTTGAGTAAATATGAATGGGGGGGGGGTAGACACATCAATCACAAATTATAAAGTAAATATGAATTGGGGGTGACATATATCTAAAGGAAAACTTATACAGGAATCAACTGCATGACACTAGCCTAGTGCAGATAATCCCAGTATAAACTCCTCAGGATGTACATGTATGCCTGTATAGCATCTTCAATGCAGGCCACTGTATGATTAATACTGATGTTGTTAATTGTCACTTCAACTTGTCCTTCAAGGTTTCATACTGCTGGAGCATAGACTTGGAGTCTCCCACCAATAACAGCGGGAGTAGAAAATCAATACATCATTATCCATCCATGCCAACTAACCCAGCTACAGGTAATCATCAACCGAGACAGAGAGTCATGTCAGGAGGGCTTTCAGTTCACTTGATATAGATTTAAGCATATGATAGTGAGTTAAAACCTTTCTGGCTCTCAACAGACTCATCCTAAACGGCCATGCAGATACAGTTTCTTCCATGAAAAAAACAAAAAAACAATGATACCGAGTTAGTGAGTAAAATTAACAATCCCTCAAAAGCAGGAGAATTAACTCTTCATCAATAGTCTAGTGACACACATGTAATTAAATTAATAATGAAAATAATAATTAGGGAGTAATTAGGGATCTATCATCAACATCTAGAATCTCCTTTAAGTTTAACAAAAGAAAGAGAATGACAGCAGATTTCCCTTCCCATACTCCCAACCATGCTCCCAACAGGCTCCGGATAGCATAAACTACATGTAGATCCACATGATCTAGATTTAGAACATGTTGATCGAACTACTCGTATCGGAGAAACGCCTCCCGAACGCCTCCTTGCCTTGCACACGGCTCGTAGACTATTTACATTCAGATTCACCTTTCTAAAGAAATCATGAACCTGTTTAACAACATGGTAGACCAACTTTATCATAATTTTTGTAAATACCGTGCATTGAAACTGTTATAAAACTCATGCAAATGCTGCTATCACCATACTTACACAGTTTGCCCCGTCAGGTCAGAGATGTATGTCAACGATGTTGCGAAGAGAACGACACACAAGGCCAATCCAGAAATTAGGGTCAGGCACCGTGTAGTACGAGCGATGGCGAGAAGGAGATGAATACTTGGAAAACGGTCGTAGCAAAACAACACAGGATCACGGAGCTGAGCTCTTGGCTAGCTCGAGAGAATGGTAGCGCCAGATGGATGATTTACAGCTGTTCTCACTAGACGCTGTTGATTGGTCTATGTTGACAATTGATGCTCCGCCCATCGGCTTACCTACGTACTATCAACCAGTCAGGAGATAGTTTCATTAGATTATATCGGTAAACAAAAACAAAATTATAAGAAAACAATAGTAAAAATGTAAGAAAGATGCGATGCGCGAAGACTTGGTTGTAGCCTATAAAATTCTCACTTGAAATTTTTATGGAATTTTTTCGCTCTCTCTCTAGGGATCTTCGAGCTATGTGCTAGAATTGGCGCGTGGTGGTGGAGTCAGTGGCTGCGCCGCTGTGGTGGTGGGGTGATCTGCAGGCCAGGCGGTGCGGATGGGAGTCGTGATGCATAATGAGTAAAGGGGGGGGGGGGGGGACAGAAAGAATAAAAGTAATATCATGTAATTTCAGCAACATTTGTAAATCACTGGTATCGAATTCGAAATAAACCAAGTTTGATTTTTTTTTTGTATTGGGGGGGGGGGGGCATATTCCCCCCTTAAGCCCCCTCATAAGTACGCCAGTGGTTATGATGGTGATGGTGGTGCGTAATGGTGGTGCGTAATGGTGGTGGAGATTGTGATTGTGATGGGGTGGTACATGGTATTGGTGGTGATGGTGATGGGGTTGTGGGCGAGATGGTGGGTGATGATATTGGAGTTGATGGTGGTGGTGGTGGTGGTGGTGGTGGTGGTGTTGGTGGTATAGTGTTGGTGCGATGGGAGTGGGGTAATATTGGTTTAGGTGCCGATGGTGATGGGTGATGGTGGCCGGTGGTGGTCGTGAGCGTGATGTTACTATTGGCAGTCATAATGGGGATGAGTGATCGTCAATACTAATTTTTCCAGGAACCTATAATGCCTAAATATACAAGCACTGATTTTTAATAGGTTCCTCACATTCTATAATCTATTATATAAATTGAGAATCATTGAGACGTGCTCATTTATACTACATGTATTGTATAATTTTTATTTTATGTGTATGTCTATATTGTTTGTAAAATGTGAAACAATAAAACTTGAACATCAAGATTGGCTGGAGTGGTGTTGGTGGTGGTCGACGGCGGTGGTGTTGATGGGTAGGGAGTCGTTGGCTGGTGGTGGTAGAAGTAATTATGATGGTGGTGTTGGTGGTGGCAGTGGTGGTGGTGGAAATGTTGGTGATGGTGGTTCTAATGGTGGTGGTGTAGGGGGGAGTAAGGAGGTTGTCGAGGGAAGTTTATCGTATTGAAATTCCATGCATATTCCATGTCACATGACAATGGTACACCTTTTGATGGGTGTCTACACAGATAGAGAGAGAGGGTTGGGGGGGGGGGTATAAGACCAAATTTCTGTGTTTTTAACGGGAACAATAAAATGTGAATCTTGAATCTTGAAGGGGCGTTATCGTGCACCGCTAATCGAGCGGTGAAGAAAGATAAAACAATTGTAGCTCATGGACGTCCATTGAATGCGTCTTTTTCATTCTTTGTATTCATTATTTTTTTGTTTGATTGTTTGCTGGTCAACACTTCGACCTGTGCCGCCATTCTAGAGGATATCTTAAGCCTCCACTTTTCCTTATCATAGCCAGTTTCCAGCTTTGCCATTCCAATCTGATTTTTTTTTCTTCAAAGTATCTCGATCCCATCCCCCGCCCCCCCCCCCCCAAGATTATACATATACGTCCCATGCTTTCGTTTTAGTATTGTGATGCTATCCCCATCCCCGTCCCATTTTGGGCTTGGGGACCGGAGGTACTGATTTTGAAGCCCCCAAAATAGCTGCCATGGCACATACCTCTAAAAGTTACTCCTTCTATAGTTATGTTGACGGCTAACAGCTAATAAATCAGCTTCTTTTACTAGTAATAGTCCAGACACATTCTTTATTTCTGAGAATAAAAAAATAGTCAATAAAGCCTATGCCATTGAATGCTCGATTTCCTGGAAAGGAGGTAGGCAAACGCAGTGGAACCAAATAACATGGGTGAATACGTGTAGAAATGTTGCTTTCTTCATTTCGTGATACAGGTCATGATATTTGATATAAGAATGACACACGCATGACGTCAGTGCCTTGAGCAAATTGGCAAAAGGGGGCAGTTTCGATTTACAGTGCATGCACATGCGTGAACTATAAAGTTAAAAGTTATCAGTTTGTCAGTCATGCGGATCCAGTCTTCCTCTCTCTCCTTTTATATTTTTCTCCCATAATTCCCTTTATCTCTATCGCTCTCTTCTCTTATTATTTTTGATGTAATTGGTCATTTGCTAAATGTTCCATGATAGCCGGCCACCCCACACCCTACCCGAGTTAAATAAACCGTGCCAAAACCGTTTTTTATATTTTTGTTAAATAATTTTTTTAAATAATTTTTTAAAAGTTTTATTTAGAGATTAAGCATTTAATTCTATCGGCTTTTTTATGAGATAAAAGTTACAATATATTCAGATGGTTTATATTTAGTGTCCATTTAACAATGGAAATTCATCGTGTTACTATTGCGATTCACATAAATTTAACATAATACACTCACACACAAATCAATAAAATAATTTTTGAGTTGACAGTAAACAAAAATAAACAATTAACACTCAAAACATTTAGCAAAGATATGTTCATGCATCGAAAATAATATACATGTATATCAAGTGAGGTGGATATTCCTTTTCAGCAATGGACTGAAAATGATGAGTTTCAATTTATTGAGTAATAGTCCTCACATTATTTCAATGTGAAGATACAATTTGTACCACATACAGTTATACCGAAAGTAATGGAAATAGTTTTCCCAAAGCTTTCCACCTTTGACCTTAGTTTTGTATCCACGACCCAAACAGAAATAGTAATGAAAGATTTATGCGTTATTCATGCGCGGATCCAGGATTTTCCAATAGGGGGGGGGGGGCGGAAATTTGAAAATTGCGCAGACAGTTTTTCAACTCAACATACCAATACTGACAAGGTCATATTAGAAGCACCATACCGGTATTTTTTTTTGACATTTTCATCGGGGGGGGGGGGGGCTGAAGCCTCTTGCCCGAAAAAGTAATTTTCTGGTTTCACAATTCGGCTAATGAGCGAAGCGAGCGAGCAAAAATTTGAGGATAATACGTATTTTGTGAAAGTGTTATTTATCACCAAAATATACGAGAAAAGATATAATAAATTCATATTCGGGCAGCTCGCTGCCCCCCCCCCCATTACGCGCGAAACGCGGAAGCTTTGACGTTTCATTAAATTATTAGAGAACGAAGACGATTCGTTGTACCGTTCTCGGTTGTTAATCATTGTCTGAATTCAGTTTCCATACCCCCTCCCGCGCAAAGCGCGGAAGCTTTGACGTTTCATTAAATCATTAGAGAAAGAGTACCGTTCTCGACTCTTAATCCTTGTCTGAATTGAGTCTCCCCCCTTCCCCCTCCCGCGCGAAGCGCGGTAGCTTTGACGTTTCATTAAATTATTAGAGAAAGAAGGCGATTCGATGTACCGTTCTCGATTCTTAATCATTGTCTGAATTCAGTTTCTATACCCCCTCCCGCGCGAAGCGCGGAAGCTTTGAAGTTTCATTAAATCATTAGAGAAAGAGTACCGTTCTCGACTCTTAATCCTTGTCTGAATTGAGTTCCCCCCTCTCTCTCGCGCGAAGCGCAGAAGCTTTGAGGGTTTCATTAAATTATTAGAGAAAGAAGACGATTCGTTGTACCGTTATCGGTTGTAAATCATTGTCTGAAATCAGTTCCCCCCTCCGCGCAAAGCGCGGAAGCTTTGACGTTTCATTGAATTATTAGAGAAAGAAGATGATTCGTTGTTTCATTCTCGACTCTAAATCCTTGTCTGAATTCAGTTTTCCTCCTCCCGCGCATAGCGCGTAAGCTTCTGACGCTTCATTAAATTATGAGAGAAAGAAGATGATTCGTTGTCTCATTCTCGATTCTTAATCCTTGTTTGAATTCATTTTTCACCTTCCGCGCGAGGCGCGGAAGCTGTGACCTTTCATAGTTTAATGAAATTATTAGAGAAAGAAGATAATTCGTTGTTCCATTCCCGACTCTTAATCCTTCTCTGAATTCAGTTTTCCCCTCCAGCGCAAAGCGCAGAAGCTTAACGTTTCGTTAAATTATTAGAGAAAGAAGATGATTTGTTGTCCCGTTTTAGACTTGTAAAAAATGTTTCTTTGTCTGCTCCTTTTTTCGTCCTATGTCCTCTTACTGCCCCTACCGCCCCTAGCTACGCATGCTTTAAAGGGAAATGAAACAATCATGATTGTGATAGCATACAATTAGGTCAGTAGAAATGAAGGGGAAAAAAGATCTATGTATACACCAACCATGAAATAATTGCGACCGGGAGCGTCACAGTTTTGTGTTATCGGGCGAGGGCCGGAGCGGAGCGACCAAGCGAGATTTTGCAATGTAGAATGCTGAAATTATGCATTCTAGAAAATCCTTTAGTCCAATATGTACGTTCTTTCCGCTACATGTATATTTCTTTCTAGCTATATATCTAAATTTCCGGGGGGACGTGTCTCTCTATCGGGCCCAGGATCGCCGCCGCTGTCCATTATCACTACCTACATGAGTTCAAATATAAGCACAAGCGAGTTGGTATGAGCTGAATCCAAATGAAGGGCAAAATAAGAGTTGTGAAGCGGCCCTACCGTTAATTTAAAATTTGACTGTTTAGTATATAGCTTCTATTTGAAAGACATCCAAAACATTGTGCCCTTTTCAATTTTTTTCAAAAAGCAGGGGCTGTTTGTAACGTTTAACTTTGAATCCGTGGCTCGAGATTTTATGCGGCCGGCCCGACCCCCTCTATTCAATAACGTTTCCCAAGCCTTCTGGACTGACCCCAAATCTCCCGATTACAGTTTTTCCCTTATTCGTCGTTACTGTCACTTAGCGCCATTTCCTTGTCTTTCCCCCTTTCTCACGCGACTTTTCTCTTCCCCTTCCCACCCCACCCCCCCCCCCCCCACCCACTCAGTGTTATCTAGGGTATATGCGCATGTATGTTCCCTCTCTTAGTTTGAAAGCACCCCTTTATCTTCGGTGTGTAGAGTCAGTGCGGGCCGGATTTGTGTGTATTACGGGCCGGACTCTGTAGCGTGAAAAGTAACCCTTTATCGGAAATTTTGGGAACACAAAATCGGTCCCTCCGACCCCGGAGTGGGAGTGAGGTGGGGGGGGGGGGGGGGGGGGGTTCTTCTTCTTTTTTTCTTCCTCTCTCTCTCTCTCTTCTTTCTTTTCTCTTCTCTTTTCTTTTCTCTTCTCCTTTCTTTTCTCTTCTCCTTTTTTTCTTCTCTTCTCCTTTCTTTTTTTTTCTCTTTTTTTTTGCGCCGCCAATAGGGGGGGGGGGGGGGGCGGCCGTTTCGGCCCCCCTGGATCCGCCACTGTTATTCATGGGCTTGCGTTTTTGTTTGTCCCTTTTCATTACAATTGGCAAACACACGAATGATCGTTACATGCTGGATAACATTGTCTCATCGTTCTGAGTTATGAAATGGACAAATCCAATGTTGGTCTTTCTGTGTCCTCTACGTTTCCAAGTATAACTGAATCAAGAACGTAATGAATATTGAAACTACATGTATTTCGATTTGCCGTTTGTCTGAGAACGCCATCTATTTGATACAATCACCATGTGGCCGGTAAAAGAAAAACCTATGAGACAAACTACCTTGGAAAAAAAAGAAAAAGGGAAGAAAAGGATGAAGAAGAAGAGGAAGAAAGAGAAGGAGAAGGAGAAGGATGAAAAGGAGAAGGAGAAGAAGGAGGAGAAGGAGAAGGAGAAGGGGAAGGGGAAGGGGAAGGGGAAGAGGAAGGGGCAGAAGAAAGAAATAATAATTCATTCTAAAATTGTAGTGTTTTTTGGTCAAAATATGTAACATTGTCCAACTCCCAACAGGTTTATTTCATTTCTGTCTTCTCATGTTGCTTACTTGTAAAGCTAAATGATACATTTAATATACATAATTATGAACACATTTTGCATCACAAAAGACACATCAAGCTTTAAGTATTTTTTTCCAAACTTTATTCACAATAAAAAAAGTGCTTAAATGTAGTCTCTTTTTCTTGAATTGTGCAATTAAAAGAGTACATTTCAAACTATGAAAGAAAATGTCTATGGCATGTTGTCTGAACTGTTTAACTCCAATACAAATATAAAAGTTTCTTTCCATTCATTAGTCAGCATATCACAATTATATATTCTAGAAATACTTCTTCTTGTTTTACGTAAGAATTAAAGTGTACCAATCACCCACAAAATACTTTCAAAGTGATTTCCATGTTACTTAGGGGTGCCAAATCGCTATGCTATATTCAAAAGATTAGCTTCAAATATAGGATATTACAAGTTTAATTATACTGTCCATGAAATTAGGAGTGACTTGTGGGGAGACTTCTTGACACCTGTATGCTATTTAACAAAAAACAGGGACCGCGAGGAATCCACAGTCCAACTTTGATGTAAATGGTTTTTGTTTAAATGGTGTTCTTTGCTTTTTTTACACTACTTATCCGTTAGCCCATAAAATGCTAATTAAAGTTTTTCATGTTGATTTTACACATTCTAGTTGTACACCCCCCCCCCCCCCCTGATGATTGGTACACTTTTTTAATAAAAGAAACAAAAACTCCTTTGACCTCATTTTGGCACTCTAAGTTATTCCCATATTATACATGAATTTAAATTTGATTTGATGAAGTTTTGGCAAGTGCAAATCTGGGAAACAATGACAAGTATACTATGTCTCTAGTTTGAACTTTTGATTATAATCCAACATTTTACAGAAACATTAAAATCTAAATTGAATGCTTAGAAAGAGAAAAAGAGAGAGAAAAAAGAGAGAAAGAGAGTGAGAAAGAGAGAGATTGGCATTATAACATCTCAAATTGAATTCCTAACCTTTGTAGCAAATGGTCATCCATAACTATGCCAAAACCAAAAACAAGCTCCCATCAACAACCAGGAGGGTGTTAACTCACATCTTCTTACAACCTTCTGGCTTTCAACAAAACATGATTCCCTGGAATGTATTTCATTTCCAATCACACATGACTTTTCTGAAGGATGAGGAATTCCACTCCTTGGACAATATAGGGCACATTGGGAATAAAACATACCAAAAACAGTACAAGTTAAAATCCTAATATAATCCAACAAGTTATCACCACATACTTGTCTATATACTGATCTGCTAAATATTTCTGAAAGAAAATGTGTAATTGCAGAGAACTACCGTAAAAGATAAGTAAAAGAAACAAGGAAGTCCATTAAAGTTTCCATGGCCAGGCCATGTAAGGTATCCCCAAGGAAGTTTTCACCTTATAAGGTACAATAGCAGGCCTAAACTTTACAACAGCATACATTGAACAATTATTTCATAACAATGATTCAGCCTGCTTTTCACATACGTATTCTTGAAATGCTTTCTTCATTTCGAGTATTCTAAATTGGCTTTGATCTGGAACAGGATTGTGCACTTCATTCCGACCTCCTTAACTTACCGTGGGCATTATCGCAACCACACTGTCAACGGTAAATCCAAGATTTAAGGGTTTTAAGGAACGGAGGTGCCACTCAATGCATCAACTTATGCACACATGCATGCTTCTGGGGGTGGTTGAAAAGAGGGCACATACCAAAATGTAAACAAAATGTGTAATGTGCATGCTCAGGGAGTTGGCCAAAATACTGTTGCAATTTCTATGATGGTTTTATTCTTTTAGATTTTGCCAATTATTGTAGAGTCGCAAATTTAACAGGAATAAAAAATAAGCGGGCCAGGCAATGCTTGTGTGAACATGTAACCTCAGTTGTCTGTGCCATTGCACAACAAATTCACAAAAATATATTTGTATGTGACAATAACAGCTTATACAGCATGGCACTCATTGTGATTTAACACTACATAAATAACCTTTTTTCTGACATCATATGCTTGCTTACACACTACAATATTAGAAAATCTTAAATTACTATGTACAGGTAACCTACACATTTGAGTTTATAATAACTGGCTATGCTTACACCAAAGTGAATATATTGACTAAAATAATGAAACAAAAAGTTTCTACTTTGTTTAAACTTCATAAACATTCAGGATAGTTGGTCATCATATTTGACTGAGAGATTTCATCAAATATGCTTACATCTGCTTACATCATTTATATTTGACAAACGATAAAAATTATTCCAACATATTCCCAGTCTTATATCATTACATGCTGCTCTGCTAACTCTTATCATTATTTTACATAGCCTCTGCAGGGCATGTTGATAAAAAAATACTTAAAAAACAATATGATATCTGAATTCAAATCTACTTGCAGCAGTTAACTGATACAAGGAAATCCTATTCTAAATATGTCTGATTCTGCAGTCAGACTATCACATAAGCCAAGCCATAAGGGCCTGGCTTGGATCAATTTAAAAAATACAAAAAATTTCAGAGCTGTAAACACAAGGTAGTCGCCCTGGGGCTGCAGAAGAGCCACAAGACGGCTAAACACTCACATTTTTATACCTAAATTGGCAATTTTTTTCTTGTAGGGAGATCAGTGGAATGCCATGGCACAAAAAAGATGCTTTCGGAACGCAAAATGCTTAATCGTTTAATGTCATTATTTTATCACACAAAGGTAGACCCTCATCAGTTTTAAGATATGGATCTCGCAAATACATGCATTTACTTTGATTAGGCTCAATATTACCTCAAACTTTATTCAAATATGTCAAATGAGGACTGTTTATTCACCAACTATTACGCCTTCCATATTCCGGACGTATCTTTCAGAGCAACTACGTTCACTGAGCTACATTATAACATGTCGATGTAGTATTTCAAGTCTACATAAGAGTTCATTTTAATCTTTTGCTTGCTCTCCTCTCGAGTCCTGGTGTTGTTTGTGTACTGGAGGCTACCATCTGACTTGCTTTGGTCTTTATCTTCCTGATTCTCCTGCTAGGTGTAGATACTCCATCTAGTATAAAGAAATAAAGAGTTAAACTGAATGTACCTACCCTCTATTTTAAATAAAACTTGAATAAATAAATAATAAATAAATAAAATGAATAAAGGTCTGGCTATGAGAGCGGATTACTGCACACAATCGCTAGACAATATATGCCCAAGTGACAATTGCTCAGAGTCATTTATAGCAGAAGACGTAGAATTAGTAGTAGTAATAGTAGTAGTAGTAGTAATACAAGTTGCACCAGCTACAAGTGACAAGCATTGCGAGTCACTTACAGTAGTAGTAGTTGTAGTATCAGTAGTATTAGTAGAAGAAGTAGCAGAAGTAGTTAAGTTGCACTAGTTACAGGCATTCTGAGTCACTTACAGTGGTAGACGGTAGTAAGTAGTAGTAGTAGGTGGTAGTAGTAGTAGTAGTAGGTGGTAGTAGGTGGTAGTAGTAGTAGTAGTAGTAGTAGTAGTAGTAAGGTGGTGGTAGTAGTAGTGGTAGTAGTAGTAGGTGGTAGTAGGTGGTTGTAGTAGTAGTGGTAGTGGTAGTGGTCGTAGAAGTAGCAAACTATTCCACCCTCGCCCCTCCCCCGTCCCACCTAGCATGAGCTGTTTCCTAAAGTGGAACCAGTGAGGACCACTAGTGATTTTCTAAAAAGTTCTGCTTTTCTCAATACTTACTAGTTTTGTCTGCTTTCTTAGCTCTTGATGCTTTTTTTGGCAGTGCTCCTGGTGTTGTAATGATGTGTTTCTTTTGGAGTGGAGACCGGACTGGTGACTTTACTGAAAGACAACAGAAAACATACCATAGGTTTACTACAGTATACTCACATCCCATTACAAGAACTTGCAAACTGTAAAACCAGAAGACTAATAGTTTGAACGAAACTCTTACAAATTTCACAAGTGATTGAATTCATGAAATTTACCTTTAGCAAAAGAAATGGTTCATAACAATGAATTTTTGCACTTCATGAAGTTCCAGCAGCTAGGATAGCCATCATCAACAGTTATTGGAAATTTTGTGTCACAATTAAAATTAAAAAAATTAAATTTGTTTTAATATATTTTAAACAGTATATATGTGTGTGAGCAATAATGAATAATGCCACTACATTAATATCAAGTTCAGTTTTAAGTTCAGTTTATTTCACATCCAATAAAAAACTTACAGCAATGTAACATTCAAATACAAATATGAAATATAGAGTAGCAACTGAGACTAATTTGTTTCTTCCAACTATAATGCCAATACATCAAATTATTTGTATATGCTAAGAAAAGACTGAACAAGCTCATTGCTTTATAATCACACTTAGGCAACCAATTCATAAGACATCACAACATCCATTTTAATCACATACAGACTGACAACTACAGCATCACTCAGTCACTCTTTACAGTATAAAGCAAATGCAATTTTTTTGTCTATTTAACTATCATAATGAGTCCATATGCAACCCTATGGTATAACCCAAAAGCGCAAGTCAAATATTGATAGGGGGGGGGGGGGAATTACTTTTTTTAAAAATTTCTCATGCAAAACATAATACAATGAAATTGCAATCTTATTTGCAATTAAATATTTATATTCCAAATAATATACAATGACAAAAATAATAGTAACGGCACAAGAAAAGAGGAACTACATAGAAGCAGAGCTTGTTGAAGCATTAGTTCCTTTTGGAAACAAGGTTCCACAGGTAATATCTAATTGATGAATGGAAGTTATTTACAGAGTTTTATTGTGTTCTGTCTGAAAGGTAGCTTCTACACCACTCAAGGGACTTCCCTCTGATACCGTAGTGAGAAAGTATATAAAGAACAATTTCATGGTCAATTGTGTCAATATCATTGCATTACCAAGCAATACCATCCTTACTTTAAAAAAAAAATCTTATCACAGAGCGGTTGAGCAATGGTTCCAAAACTAATACTTACCTGTATGACATAATTGATACTTACCTGTATGACATACTTGATGCATAAAGATTCTTATAAACTTTTAACATTTCAAATAACCATTTTGATTCATATTTTGTCGTTGAGAATGCTCTTGGAAATAAAGAAATTATCAGATGCATGGGAAGAGACTCATTAGACATGTAGTCTTGGCACTCAATATAAACCTTACATGTCAAAGGGGAAATGGAAAAACAGTGTGCTGTATTATGTCTTACCAGTAGAGAAATTTACAAAATTCTTCAATAACTGTAGCTGATTACTTTTCTAAGATAGTTAATTTTCTGATGTGGATTAAATTGTGCAATGATTGTACTATGCTAGGTTAAACATGTTTGAAAGGTTTTCAAGCCATATACATGTATGAGAGTCATTCTGGATGTGTCTTGCATGACATTATTGACAAATGACTTACACCCCCCCCCCCCCCCCCCCCCATTTAAGAAATGATTATTTCATAATGTAAGTGATATCAGAAAGATCCATTAGTAAATGGTCATATCAATGAGATTTTCATTTTGGGATGAAATAAATTGATAAATATATGTTATATGAGACACATTGCACAGAGTTGCCCATATGATGATTATTTTATTAGAGAATTGTGCCCTAATGTGGCTATACTTTGTTTTGAAATCCCTCTGACAAGTGTACAGAAAAATCTGGAACTGTTTATTCTGGAAATCTAAAGATTTAAATGATGATAGATTACACTTGATTGTTGCATGCTTTTGATAGTAGAAGAGCTTTTATATTTAAAAGAGTTAACTTAATACATGTGATTTTATATGAACTATGATTTACAGATAATTAGTTGGATAGTCTATAAAAAAAAACATGTGGAGAAGGATGGCTTTAGCATGTAAACTTGCTCTCAGGAAAATATTCAAAGAGAAAGGGTTGAATATATATTATGGTGCATGAGATCTGTAGGTTTTTTTATGATGTATCATAGGGAGTAAAGGTACATGATAAGACTGGAAAAACATGTTACTCTCAATGAATATTGGGGTTAATTCCAGCTTTTAAGCAGCACAATTTTTTCAATATCCTCTCTCTCTCTCTCTCTCTTCTTTTCTCTCCCCCTCCATACGCATTTGGAACTATCTAATGAAGAAAAGCGATTATTTGTGTCACCATCTGGGGGGGCGTTTCACAAAGCCTTTTTTCAATGACAAATGACAAAAATCAATGACAAATCTGCGGATAAAAAATCAGAAGGAAGGATTTCAGTAGCTTATAACAAAAACTGTCATTCGTCACTGATGACAAGTTTTGTGAAACGCCCCCCCCTGGTGAAATGAAGCCTCCAGACTCCAGTTGTGACCTAGGAAAAGCTTAAATTACCATAAATTGCAGAAAGAAGAAGCAGGACCACATGTTATCTATTCAAGTGATTGAAGTTAGTAGAGATAGAACCCATATGCCTCATATATGCATGCATTTTCCTATAATGAGCCTTCACTGTCTATAGTTTCCAATAAACAAAGATTCCTGTCTTACAGACCTTGGGTTGATAACTATGGCCTTGGTCTGTTTTATTAGATGAAACATGGGCTCTAAATTCCAGAAAATTTGAATACATAAATAGACATAAAGATGATAAAACGGTAAATGATTCAAGAACATACCGGTAAGGAGAAAAGATATTTCTTCATTTAGAGTGTAATTTTAGGATGTAAATTTGCAATATCCCTTCATAAAAGTTATATATCAAACTGGTTTTTTTTCTTCAAAATATAGTTTACCTACTTAGAACATCAAATATCAAGAGTAAAATATTTTGATTTTTGGTCCCCTCTGAGATAAAGTAATGAAAAAATGTCCGATATCATTATTATTTCAATCAATGATAGGGTCATTTATGATTAAAAGTCTCACAGAATATTTTTGAGTTTTGGTCCCCTCTTCTTTTTTTGTCAAGGCAGATTTTTTCTGCATTTATTAACAAAATCAATTGAAATATACTAAGATTTTTTTTTGGAATAAAATTTAAATAAGAAATCAATGAAATTAGAACAGTTATACAATCATAATATATAAATGTGGCAATAATTTAACCATATTATTATAACAATAAATAACTGCAGTAGACCAACCATCATATTAGGCAGGGAGCTTGAGTGGATGGTAGCCTGGGAGGAGGAAGGGGAAGCTACACGGTGCCAAAAAGGTGTTATGTTACAAATAATGTATTCAGATCGTCACCCAATTTTAATTGTAAAAAAAAAAGCCCCAGAACATAAATAATGGAAAGCGTGTTGTGTGGGTCAACAGTGCAAGTGCAAATGTGTGTTAGTTTTGGAATGTTTATGATCAAAAAGTGCACATTAGCACGTTTGTACGTGCGGGTGCAAAACGCACGTATTTGACTTCTGTACAGTTGCGTGCCATAAAAATGGATAATAGTAATAATGTACCAATGGATAATAGTAATAATGTACCAATGGATAATAGTAATAATGTACCAATGGATAATAGTAATAATGTACCAATGGATAATAGTAATAATGTACCAATGGATAATAGTAATAATGTACCAATGGATAATAGTAATAATGTACCAATGGATAATAGTAATAATGTACCAATGGATAATAGTAATAATGTACCAATGGATAATAGTAATAATGTACCAATGGATAATAGTAATAATGTACCAATGACGACTAATAGGCAAATATGGAAGAAAGTTCAAACAGTTCAAACAATTACATCAATAAAATGATCAGGCTTTGATAAAGTCTAAGGAGAATATTCCAAAATAAGATTTCTTTTCACATGGGCTTTAAAAGAATAAAGGGATGTGCATTGTTTTATGTATTGGGGTAAATTATTCCAAATGTCGGGTCCATGATTTCCTCTGACAAAAAGTAATGAAGAAATGCTCAATATCATTATCATTTCAATCAATGATAGGGTCATTTTTAATTGAAAACCTTGTATCAAACTTTCCTTGCTTCAGTTCATAATATTCTGCTGTCTTACCTGATTCTTTTGCTGATGCCATCCTTTTCTTAGGAGCAGCTCTGGGCGATGCGGCCCCCGACGGACCTGGTTTATCACCCTTCGCAATCTTGCCTTTAGGAGCAGGTTCTCTCTCTTTGGAAGCCGCTTTCCTCTTCTTGGATTGGACCGGTGAGCCATTTGGAACAGCGGGTGACTGAGATCCAAAGTCAAACACAGATCCTTCCTTGATTCCTTCACGCTTGAGGACAGTCCTGCAGAGTGCTCGCAGTTTATTGTAATCAGGTTCCTCATCATATTCCATCTTGAAAGCATGGTCCAGGAAGGTCTTGAGTTCATCTAAAAGAGCAATAACATTATTAATCAGTATCAGGTCATTGTGTACTTCCATTAAAGTAAAATTTTACAATTTTGTTTGACAAATGCTGATATTTTGTTACAAGCCATTCTCTTCTTATGTTTATCTGTTGGTAATCATTATTTACAGTCATAATGCAAAATATACAGTTTACAAACTTAACAGTTGACAGTATGCATTTATTTTATTCATTGATATGTTGCACATTTCTACAATTTTGAGAAAAAAAAGAAAAAAACTAGATGGATTTTCGGCTGCGCGAAGTCAGAATAACTAGAGTTATTTCTTGGGCGAGGTTTCCTATTAAGAGATGAAAAAGGAAGAGGATGTATTACAGGCACACAGGCACATATCTGTAAGTAATACATACCGGGATAGGAAGAACTGAAACAAGTCTTGAGTAGTCCAGAAATATCTTTGGAATATCTGTAAAAACAATCATATATTGAGAGAATAATAGGCAATTAAAACCTTTAAGATGCCGCAGTGATTGTTTGAAACCTTCACATAGACAATAGAAACTTACATGAACAAAATTCACTTTCTTTTACAAATGTATTTTAAAATATAGACACCTATATCCTATGACTAAACTATGGCATTCATGAGTTATCAGATTTCAAAAGTTAGAATACAGGGTTGCATGCATATAGTTCTAGGTGCTATGTTGGGCAAGATCTATTGCAAGATTATGTGTCATCAAAAATAAATTTATGTTATGGATTTGTGAACTAGTCGACACATCACATGTACTGCCTATCAATACTCCTTCCAAACTGATAAAAGAACAAATAATAAACTAATTATACTTCAATCTAAGACATTTATTGATATACCATAGATATAAGTCTTATACTTTATTATTTATACAGTGACTTGATCCTGATAACTGAGTCTACACAAGGATGAAATTTCTCTTACTTGATCTTTTGATTCATGACATAGTTTAAATCTGTGAGCTTGTCTTCCCATGGTAATGTTGTGCAGAGCCACTGCAGCATCACATATCCCAAGATCTGTATATCACCTCGACGAGATGGAGCTGGTAGTTGTATGGATTTAAAAACAATCAACAAATTACAAAATGACATAAAAGAACAAGAATCAAATCATAGAAAAGACTGAGTCCAGCATCAGTGTCTGAATTCTTTTCTTATTTCCTTCATGTAAATCATACTCATCAACAACAATCTTGACTGTAATTTGAAAAACAAAAAGAGGAATTCTATTCCTAATGCTACCAACACAGGTTCTCTGTCATTTCGCTAGCTTGTACTTCCAATACGTATCAAGTCTAAAACAAAGCAATGTTGTTTTTTTTTAAAGCCTTTGTAGGAATTAATTGTAAGAGGCAGACATAAAGATATAATTGTAGAGGATCTGTAGACTGTATTATCTACAAGTAAATTGTTTCCCTCATTTATGACATAACCTGCTCGTATCCACTAGATATTAATGTAAGTACAAGTTGAAACACTCAAGCAATAAAGTTGTACATCTTTAAATTGATATCTTTTCAAAAGGTGATTTGAAGCATTATTTATCTAGACTACTTAATGATGAATAGTTGAACTCACAGACTCCGAGGTGAGCGTCAATGCTTGTGAATTCTGGAGTGCCATTGTGTCCCTTCTTTGGGAACTCCTCGTATTTCCTATGTTTATTATCAGGTTTATATCTATTCACTAAGCCATAGTCTGCTAAGAACACCTAGAGAAAACACAGTAATAAATAAGGGATAGAAAGCCAGTGTAAAAGAGTTAAAGGGCAACCCCACCTTTGTTATGAGTTTATTTTTATAAAAGCAGAACAAATAAGAGAAACAGAATAGCGAAAGTCTTTAATAAAATTGGTTAAATGATAACAAAGTCATGAATTTTTGAAATATGAAAAAACCCACTACATCTGCAGAAGCGGATCTAGAGGGGGGGTTGCACCCCCCCCCCCTTGGGCGCCCCCCCCCAAAAAAAAGGGAAAAAAAAGAAAAAAAGAAAGAAAAAAAGAAAGAAAAAAGAACGCACGCTGGAGAGAAACCCTTTCAAGTGCAAATATTGTGAGAAGATATTCAACTCATCTGGTAACTTAACCAAACACATGATAACTCTGGATATAACTATGTATTAAACTGTTACTTGATTTAAAAAGATGTTATCATGCACTGCTTTTTATGGTCTCCATTATGTTAATAGATGCCAGGAAAACATCACTTACGGGGTTCAAATAAACACCCCCCAAAAAATCGGCTCGCCGCTTCGCGGCTCGTGTACGATGCTCTGCATCGTCATTATTTTGGTCAAACCCCCCCCCTTAGCAAAAAGCTAGATCCGCCCCTGATCTGTGCAAATTCAAATTGGCAATTTAGTCTGTGGATTGTGATTTCATCAAAGATATGGCCTTGGGGCTGTAATTGGGTTTTAGGTCAGGTTTTGGGTTAGGTTTATCACCTCACTATCAACGAGTACCGGTACTTAAAAGTCATATGACTTCTGTTGTGGCTCTTGCAAGCACATACACATCATCCAGTAATATGTTTGGCAACTCAACAATCCTATCTATCTGATCAATTTACCTTTTTAATACTGCATAATTACACCCCCCCCCCCCCCTCCCAAAAAAAAAAAATCTAAAACATTAAATCCCTGTCATGCACATAAAGAATATGGGCTTAATTGATATTAATTTACAAAGTATTCATTCTTTTCTGCAGACATTTTTACCTTATTCTTATCTTTGGGTGAGAAACCAAGCAGCAAATTGGCACTCTTGATATCGGCATGAACATAATTCATTTCATGGAGGTACTCCAAGGAATCCAGCTACAGTGTAGAAGTTGTGAAAACAGGAAATGCTATTAAAAATATCCCGAATGAATTTACACACACATAAACACACACAAAAAAACTCATCAGAATAAGATTGTTTTTATAATTTATTTACCAGCATAAAACTTGTACAAGAGTCTAGAGAAATTGAATGCTGAAATTTGGAATGCTCCCATAAAGCTTAAAGGTAAAGACCAGTATTGGAAACGCCCCAATTTCAAAAAATGAAATGGAAGCTCTCATTACCAATCATGTGAAAGAATATGTTTTGACTAATACATGATGATACAAAATTTGCCGGGAAACCGCCTACTAATTCATATATTTGGTAAATTTGTTTCTCTCATGGTCGTGTGAGAGATATAGGGTAGTCCCATATACATCTTTCTGTGTATAGTGCTTGTAACTTTACAAAGAATGGGCCAAATTTCTTATCATTTTGATGATTCCAGAACCTTGCAGATGCTAGATGCTAGATGATCAACCTTTTCTGATCGATTCCACAACGTTTCTTTCACAATGCAATCGCATGACCATTACTGGTCTTTACCTTTAAGATTTTATATGAAATGCTCTCCTTGATCTTACATTAAAATTCATGAATTGCTCTTTAAACTGTCCAAACTACATTGACTCCACAGTAAGAACGTATAATGCCTTTCTTTATCAAATACAAGAAGTTGTAATACCTAATAGATAAAATTTATATATTCTTTGTTTGTTAAGTTGTTTTGCAGGGAATGGCTTCAAGTCTGCTCCCAGGGACTTGGTCATGAGGATTAATGCCTTACCAAAGGGCACTAGTGCATCAACTTGGTTTCATAGACTACTCTATCAATGAGCCATCCTGCCTCCTTCTGTTTATCTATACAAAGCAAACAAATCACTGTTGCAAACTTAATCATAACAAAAGAGCACAGGAATAATAATACACACAACAAAATAATAACATTAAACAAATTTTAAAAGGAGAAAAGATCAAAGGTGCTTCAAATATGACTTACAATTTGAATTGCCAGGGCAAAGACCAGCCCTGGTGTGAATTTCTTGTTGCATGCCAGATACTGCTTCCAGATGTCTTCACCAAACAGAGGCATAACCAGGAACCTGTACTTGGTTCCATCACTATCATGACTTCCAAACCCAAACAGCTTAGGAACACCCAGGTGGGATAGTTTATGTTCTTTCTGCCATTTTGCAACTGTTGGGGGGGGGGGGGAAATGAGGGTGCATAGAAAAATTGAGTACAAGTAATAGTTTTTTTAAATTAATTCTTACTTGATTACAAAAGAAAATTTTAGATTATGATGCTGACAAAAATTATCTGTTAAGAAATTATATCCGAGATAATCTACGTGATAATCCTACGTGATAATTTGATAGACCTGTTTACAAATCAAATTTATGATTTTATCTATAAATGAACCCATTGAGAAAAGCAACTTCTTTCATCAATGGCTGAAATCCACAAATCTGTAGGAATATAAAAACCAATTTTTGTTTATGGAGACACAAACAAACAAAAAAAACAAAAAAATTGCACAAACTTTGAAGTGTATAGGCTATTCATATATAACGTAATAATAATAATAATATTAATATTGGATATTTATATAGCACACATATCCACCCTGCAAGGTCCTCAAAGCGCTCCAATATTAATCTGGCTCTGCTAGGCTACCGATTTTGGTGCTTACAAGGAAAGAAGGAATTCCTTCCTACTAATAACATTAGAAAATTTAAAAATGGGGTAAATTCTTTTTGGAATATTTTTTTAAGCAACTGGTCCATATATTGGTGGCTACCAGTTAGGTATCTTGCATAGCCCTATACACTTTATCAAATCGACTACCTTGGTCTACTTGGGCAGCTCGCTGATAGAAATGTAGTTCTGTATAAAGAGGTCCATTTTCATGTGGCTCCTACATATAATAGAAATGACAAGACATGCATTACTACAGGTAAATACAAATCAAAACTGTAAGCAGTACATAACTTTACAGCTTCTTCTTCACAGGGGAACCCTACTTTTAGATTTTGTTGATTTTAAATAAAAGAGAAAAGACAGAACCTGATTGGAGTATGTTTTGAGGAAAATATAATTTAAAAAATGTTGATGAGTTTACATATTTATGTGATCAATCAAATTAAATGGCAACAATCATGATTCTCTGAAGAAAAACAAACAATCAGTTTCTCTTGTTTTATTCACCACATAAACTTCCACTACATTTCATTTTACATGATGCCCCATTGACTTTGATTACATTTCAGTTAATAATTAATCTAAAAATCAATTATGCTTTAAGCTTTAAATTCCACGTAAAGCTTCAATGCATTGAAATAAAACTATATATATTCAGTTTGATAAGCCCCTTTTGATTTTTAAGCACACAGCTAAATGTCATCAACTAAATTTTGTGTTAACCTACTTTGAAAATATAATAACAAAACAGTTTTAAATAATAATATATGTATAAAGCCATTTACTTACAATTTTAATCACATAAGTTCCATCAGTCTTGGCTTTGCCAGGAGCATTTTCAGAAGCTGCCAGGACAACAAAATAACATGATATTGCAGATATCACATTATACATAAGAATAAAAATAGACTTGTGGTCAGGCCTTAAATTTCAATATTTTTAGGGCAAGGCCACTTTTCTGTAGGGCACATTCCTATATTACAGCACAAATAGGAAGAATTGGAAAGGGCACAAAAATCTCCAAGGCCAATGAGAGGGACATTGAGGCCAATCAAAAGGGCATCCACAGCCATGGCCTTGGTGGCCTTGGACTAATTTAAGCCCTGTGTGGTGGTTGACGAAAAGTAGACAAATGAAGAAATAATGAAACAACCATAGAACCTATGGGAGATACAAAATATACTTCATACTCATATAAAATTATCATTTACTGAACATGTTAACTTTTTTTTCTTGAAGAAGATCCTAAATTCATTCAAACATAGATGTTAGGATATTGACATTAAAGGAAATGATTAACAATTCTATGTTGGTTAAGTGTAGAATTAGATTCATCTTTCAAAAGAGTGCAAAAAGCCTGTATTACTTTGCAATGCACAAATGTACTACATTAAAAGGAAAAGTAAGTGATTAATCAATCAATAATTTGCAACTGGAAATTTGTAACTGGACACTTTTTCAAATCAAGTGCGATTGATCATTGAGCATAAATTTGGGCATAAATTTGGATATCTCAAACAATAATTTTGGGTGCAACAACTACTCTACTCACTTGTAGCTTAAACTATCTTCATTTAGTTTTTTCAAGCTTACAATGTCTCTTTACAGAAGTAATATTTTAAGCCAATATTTTATATAATAATTGCATGAGAGACCCTTATCCTTCAAAACAACCTATCATTGATTTTCTTGTAATGGGTCCCCTTTAAACTGAGCTTACCTTTGTAAATCATCCCAAAACCTCCTTGTCCGATGGGTTTCCCAAGCCTCCATTCCTTTTTACGGACATCTTGCAAGACATCGCCCTCTGGGAGAGGATCGGGTAGCTTGTACGTTCTTTTACGGCCTTTACACAGAAATTATAATGAAACATCGTTTGATTAAATCCTAAGCTTTTTTTTTACTGAAGTTTCACTATACATTTCATGTTAGGGATACTAAATCGTAGGTAAAACTTTCAGGATTCGATCATGTAAAAACATACGTGTAAATCCTGGTTAAAGTAACCTCAAAATGAAATGAATTAAAGGTTGGTTTTAGGGGTTAGTGATTATTTAAAGGTATGTACAAAAGAGCTACAAGTTTAACCTTACAAAAGAATAGCGATTCACGCATCAAAATAATTAAACAATATTCAAAACAAAATAGAAATGCTATGAAACTGAATAACTAAAAAAACAGATACGAATGTGGGTGAGTCATAAAGGCTCCTCCCATATTTAAAGAATTAGTTTATAACAATTACCTTTGGGAGGCATATTTCTGGAGCAGTTTACAAGAAGATGAATCTATCCACAAAGAAGTTGAAACTATTTCATCAAAGTTGTGTATGTTGACTCTGTTTAGATGAAAAAATTACAGTAAGATTAAAGATGAAAGGCAACATTGAATATCACAGTAGACTATCACACTTCCGTGAAAAATATATTAAAAAAGCAAGGGCGAAGTACAGTCACATGATCCTTATATTTGCTTTTTTACCCTCTGAAGCCTCCATCATAACCTAGTCTCTTTAAATTAGAAATACTACTACTAGTGTTAGCACAATATAATTACATACCTTACCGTCGGTCGGGTGCGGCTGTAAGTGAGTGACTGTAATCTTAGTTTACGGTCGCTAACTGAACACACGCGCGCGCCCACACCCCACTGTCGGTACGGTATGCAATTGACCAGTTCACGGATAGCACATTACTGCAATGACCCTGAATATCCACAGACCCACTCTGTACATTTTGAAATAATTAAAGAATACTTCCACCTGTGTATCATGGAATGCATTGTTTGTGCATGAATGAATAACGATTACCGGTACATAACTTTCATGAGCACATATCCAGTATTTCGTCTCCGTGTATTTCATAATTTGTTCTGCAATGACCTTTATTATTCTGCTCATGCTCAGACTGCAACCGTGAACTAGCTCATTGTATTGTGCTGCAGTTTGCCGTGAATCCTGTGATAAAGTGTATATTATATAGGGTCTAGTCTAAGTCTTTGTTTTTTAGGAAAAATACTCTGAAAAAGATAAGATCTTTATTATTTGGACATTTGATGAATATTTACTTCATTTTGGGTATGTTTAATAGTACCTAGATCTAGTAGTAGGGTCTCTCCACGCCGGAGTTACGGGTCAAAGTCTGGATAGACTTCTGAACTTAAACTAGTGACTAGTGTAACCAAATTGACAATTTGCGTAGTAATTTTGGCGTAATTTCCATTGTTCCTTGGTTTTAGTTTTAGATCTAGACCTTTCTACATACTTTTTCAAAAATTCACATCTTTCTTAGTCTATTATTAGTTATCCGATTTTGCTTAAACCTTTTTTGATTGGTTTGTTTGATTTTTCTGCCTTTAAGCTCTAACGGTTCTAGTTAACTTCTAATACTAGTTCTAAGTTCAAGACCCTACTTAAGTTCTAGATCTAGCTAGCCTATTTTTGGAGTGGATTTGCTGACTGCAATAGAAATTACAATTCACTTAATTTTCATCTCCATTATCATAAAAAATTAAAACTAAAAGGACTCATTAATTACGTCACTTTACCACGACTTCCTTGATCTTGTCTTGATTCTAATATTCTTGACCTGGCTAGCTTCACGTTCACTTGGATAATAACTGGACACTGGTTGCTCGTCAGCTCAGCAGTTTACCTGCAATGAGTACGCGTATGATCCAAGCTAACAGCGTGCAGCGCCAGAGTTTCGGGGTACAATGGTCACCGCGTCCGCTACAACTACGGATCCTGATATAAATCTAAAAATCTCTTCCTCAAATCGCGCCACACGTTTTAGATCCACGTTTTACTGGCTCCGAATCGAGGACAAATTTAGGTAACGTCTTCACACAATCTCCAGCCCAGCGAAATATTGCCTAGTCTTGAAAACTTTTGCAGTCGTTACAATACAGATTCCAATGTTATTCACGTAGAAGAAAATTTGGAAGGATGAAAAAAGCTAGGTCAAAGACAAATGCGGGAAAACCCTTTCATTTTCATCACAAGATTTGGAAGATCACGTCGGACTGAACCTTAATGCGGTATGAAGATTCACGGTGGAGAAGTAAACTGAAGAAGAGTAGACCTCTAACTGTTTATGTGCGGAGAGTGGAAATCCCTGATTACGATCAACTTAACTGTTAACAGTTTGTTCTAAATTGGACATTGCATAATCGCAATTATGCCGTTAGTCGTCTACACTACAGCTGTTTCTAATCTATGAGTATGAGTTGAGAATTGACTTTGTCTTTCGTGGCCGTGGTGAGTTTGTTCAGTCGGACAAGCTATTAAACTAAGCCTAGAAGTCTAGTATTATAGTTGCGGAGCAGAGCAATAGCCAACATTCCAAATAGAGGTTGGATGTTTGGACAAGAGGAAAAATAATAACTATTGAGTCTGCTCTGGACAGTGGCCAGTTGCCCAGTAAAATTAGACTCAATCTTATTATAAAATGGACGATACCGTGTCTTCTGAGGAATTAGCAGGGGGTTGTGACACACAGACAGGAATACCACTCCCCATCGAAGTAATCAAAGAAGAGAGCAGTAGTGTTTCGCCAAGACACACTGGTGAACACCCTTTATCAGAGTCTGAAACAGAGATGCCTCCGGCAAGGGTGGATCTAGCTGCTGGGAGCACTAGCACCTGCGAGAAGACTGTCGGGGAAGACGCAAGTCAGTCGGATAGACCCGGTTCAGGAACGGAGCCAGATGGAACGACTGCGAGTCCGAAGGCGGGGAAAAAAGGCTCAGGAAGGAGAGTCCGATTTCCTGAAGGGAGTCTCGTTATGAGCGAGTATGAGCCACCCAATCCGTGGATTAATGGTGAGAATGAGATAGGTTCATGAGTCATGTAATATTAGTCACGTTACAGGAGTGCATGATGTTCTACTATTAAATTAACAACTTTAATTTATTTTTGTTATGACAGAACATTTAATTGATTGAGCTTGTCTACATCTTATTTAAACCTAGACTATATTTTCTACAGTTTTGTCAGTTTATTTATATTCAAGTAGGAATTAGTTATCAACTTATCATCAAACTACTGACTATCTTTTGTATGATGGGGTGACCAAAGTTCGCGGAGATTAACATAAATATATGGAATTGTGATATTCGATCTATGATTTCTCATATTCTTCACAAATTTATTTCGTTCAATTATTACCAAATCAAATGTACAGTACTGCAAAGTTTGGAGAGATATCGCGAAGTCAAAATTCGATGTCAGATCGGAATGCCCTGCAACTCAATGAGACCTTAATCCACGCACAGAATTTACAGCTTGAATATAATTTTTGCAAGGCAAAATATACAATCAGTTGATACCACCTCTTACTTACAATTTTGATTACATCTGCTCTCAAAATAATGATTTCAAGACCCTTGTCGGTAAGTTCATATTTTTTTGTAACGGACGCAAAAGACTGCAAAATTTGCTGATCTTTTGTCAATATTTGTATGATTTCCCACTTAATTCCATAGAAATCTCATCTCTAGGTAATCTTAGGTTCCTAGTACATGTATTTCCATTAGTGGTTTCCGAGTAAAAATAGGTAAGTCATGAATTTTCGAAGTCATCAGAAATTGGGAATACTGTCGTATCTTGCGAGCCCCTCTCCAATTTGCCCTGTACACAAAATTCCATTAAAACTCTCATTTTATGAGTTATTCATAATGGAATAGATTTGTTTCAATACATACAAATGTACAAGTACATGGGTTGTAACACATTTGCAATGATTATATTTGATTGCATGTATGATTAAAAAAAGAGAAAATTAAAAATTAAAAAAAAAAGGTATAAAATTACTAATTACTAAAATTATTTCTCTCCTTAAATTTGATTATTCAACATTGTCAATTCAGTGATAAAATGGGTATTTAAAAATGAAAACGAATTTCACTTTTCAGGGGTGACGATGGTATTTTAAAAAAATGTTTAATAATGATGAAAATAAGTAGGCACACTCTTTAGTTAAGCCTGCTTGATAAATCTGCATGCATTACTGGTAAATCTTAATATGTACAGTGTACATGTGATACAACATTAGAACTTAGGACTTCAGAGCAAGGAAGCATGAAGAGCAGTGAGAGCTTCTTTCTTGGTCATAAAGGTATTACAAAGTTTTGGTATGGGGTCATGAATTTGGTTCAAATTAAAAATTTTGGAAGCATATGCGTTCCTACAATATTCATTGATCGTTGTCGCGATTGAAATCGAGTCTAAAGTTATGAAATTATAAATAATAAACTCTCTATGTTGTATAGCTCCCTCTCAAGGTCAAGATATTAATTTAGCTATGAAACAATGTTTATTGACTAAAATCGACCGATTAGCTATTCCTGTTTGGAAATTATATATCACAACTACATATTCTGAGATCTTCATGGTGCCATAGGCGCTATTTGAAATTTATCAAAATTTACCGGGAGCACCGGTAAATTTGTATACCGGGGTATTCAATTTTTCTTGAAAACAGCAGTGTTTTAGGGGCTAATTTTTTTAGTGCTTATAATACATCCACAGGGGCATCCAAATATCACAAAATTGTAAAGATTCACTATCCACCCAATTTTCAAAATTTCCTAAAACTTTGTATATAACCTTTAATTCACCTACATCCTAAAATAATGCAAGACAACTTTGTAGCCATACACTATTAATGCAATACCAAATTCGTTGTGATGACCTCAAAATGCTGCAGCCTGGAAATGGTGAGCGAGAGAGAGAGAAAGAGAGAGAGCCTGAAACATGGCTTAAAGTAACTGAATTTGCATACACAAGCAGTTACCTGATACGATGTGACAGATCAAGTGATGTAACCACCTTAACCTAATGGGTTTGACTGAGTGGATCATATATCAGTCCCTGTATACTAAGCTGTCAGTAACCGAGTAATGTCATCATTTGTATACCTTACCGTAAAATCCTTTCAAATCTACTTTGTCGACTCATTATATTAATCTAAGAATGAAATTGTCTATTTTTAAACACAGGATGTAATACACATCATTTTTGAAAGATGAAAATAAAAACACTTGAGTTCTGGTAACAGAGGGAATTGAGGCCATGTAAAGTGCGCATTCATTCAAAATAAATATTTGTTTTTGGATCAATAAAAATGTAAGTGGCAATATGCATGTACAGTGTAGCACATTTTCCATGTACATGTACATTATGCACTGAAGGCATTTTCATATTGAATACCAGTACCCCTGATTTCATTTTGCTGTGCTTGTATTGATCTCATATTCTGAAAAATCAGGTTTTTGGCAGATCATTTACACAATGTATTTAGACTTGTGTAATTTGTGTAAACTTGGATATTTCAATTACCAGAAGTCAGAATACAATATAAATCTGAAACTGAAGCTTTCACCTTTTGCATTTCAATTTGTCAATTTGCATTTTAGATATTTCGATTATCAGAAGTCAGATAAAGTAAATCCGAAACTGAAGTTTTCACCTTTTGCAATATCAATTTGTCAAGGCTAGGCCTTATAGTTTTAACACGTACTGTAACAGCAAACACAGGCGCATACTGTAAGGAAACCGCATATGAGTGGGATGATCACAAGAAGTGTGCAATCCATCCAAAATGTATAGGATTGGTTGGAAATACTTCATAACTGAAGTCCACAGTTTACCTGTACCGTATTTCGGATGCAAAACAAGATTCTAGCTGTGAAAACTAATGAAACATGGCAGTTCATGTAATTTTGCTAAGTTCATTTATTGCACATGTGTACATCTTTATGTACATGTACAATGTACATTGAAGGTCTACATGTTTGAATTTCTTGCTACAATGTAGATACATGTACATGTAACAGTATGCTCAGTGTAAAACTGTTGTCAGAAAACATGCTTTTGATGTGCAGATCTATACAAAATGAAGGGGCCAGAAGGTCAGCCAAGAATAGACTAGATTTTGTATGTACTCCTCCATTAGCATTTGTCCATTTGTGTGTCACAATATTGTCTGATTTGTCTCACCCTGAAAATGTTAAACACAACTAAAATCCTTGAAACAACGACACATTCTATGGCTAAATGGCTTTGCATGAATGAACATACATGTGTACATGTACATGTACAGTACATGTTAGGCAGCAGGTAGTCTGGATAATATACTGAGAAAACGATCATACCATTAGTTATATCTTGCTTAACACCATGACTCATCACCTACTGAATCTAGACAAATTTTAAGGAGAGGTCTGTACATGTATGTTGGAGCGAAATATAACTTGTATTACACATTTTATGGAGGAGCCATATATTCCAAAGGACTAATTTCTAGACGATTTAGATACAGACACAAATTTCCCTAGGGTATCGTAATGGAGGAATCATCACCAGGAGTAACCCCAGAGCTGGAATGTATTCACTAATTTCCTCTCTTTTTCGTTTTTTTTTTTTTTGTGTGAGTGTAGGGAAATCTCATCAGTGACCATGTTCTGATTAGGTATATTCAAGATGTCTGATTAGCCCATAGAGATACAACTGGTATCTTTGAATAAGCCGCACTGTCTACAGTACGTACAGTTTCTCTTAATCAGGGGCGTTACTAGACCATTTTGACTTAATCAGACCCAATTTGCGCTTTTGCAGACAAAGTACATCTACCGTAGCTAACTAAATTTCAAACAATTAAAAATAAAAAAAGGTCCACAACTTGTCCACTTTTTCTTCTTTTTTTTCTTCTACTAAAAAATCATCAGTTTTTAAGATTGCTGTCTTTGTGATATCCTATTAAAACTGAAAAACTTGCTGCAAAAAAATGTTGAATTGGGGATGTGACGCCCCTCATGCCGCTCTCAGGCGGTGCCCCTACTGTTAACGCCTAATTCAGAGATCATCTGTCGTGAGCACTAAACTCCCGTAGTTGTAGTAAGTTTTATGATAATGCCAGCTACTATTAGATTTATCTACTTAACTTCTTATTTGTAGAGTAACTTGGGATTACTGATACTAAGTGATACACCAGTATACTGTATTGAGCAACCAGTAATAATATATATATTTTTTAAAGGTGGGTTTTTACTTATCTGTTGCATTTTAAAAGATATACAAAATAATTTAAAGATACAAGGGCTTCTGAAACCTCATCGAGTCATTCCCTCATGCAGTAAACCTTAAACCACCTTAGAAAATTCCATGGCATATTAAAAACTGTGATACATGTAATGTACACTGTACGTGGCATTGAAAGATGCAGAAATGTGAAGTGCACTAGCTATCATCTTATTCTGCCACTGTATTTTTCTAGGTTGTTCACCACGTCATGTAGATGAGTCTGGCAGAGGTTAAACTTAATCCTGCCCCAAGCTGCTCATGTACTCATTTGATCTGAGCTTTTTCCCCTCATTGACCTGGGCTAGAGATCGAGAGCTGTGATTTGGTGTATTGTATGTTGATGTGGAAGATTTCCCCAGGTAGAATGTGGCTGCAGGTCAATAAAGATGTACTCCAATCAAGCTACTCTTTATCACATGAAGGCTAAAAACCATCCCTTGCCCAGATACATACAGGCAATCACCTGATCACATACAGGCTGTGTAATAAACATATCCAGCCAGCCAGCCAGCCAGTGAGCCGAGTCAGCTGCTCTCTGCATCCGTGACTCCTGAGAGAATTAATGGTTTGACGTGTCTGTGGGTACTGTGCATACATGTACCTCGGTGCCTTGCCTGGTAAAGCTATATAGCTTCACCTGTAATTGAGGAATGATGGAACTCTCTTGTCATGAAACCTATCATCTGTGAAGCTATGGCCTTTCCATTTTTACTGTAGATAGTATAAACCTTTCCACTGACATTATTTATGGATATTTTTATCAAGATCGAGTCTTGGCAAAATATTTATCGATGCCATGGGATAGTTGTGCATAAATAAGTTAAATATAATGACGACTTGTTCCGCCAAGTAACATTTTTACAGCATATAATTAACTATGGGATAAACTTGGCCTTCATAATAATTGGGTATGTTTGGCACAATGTACTATTTATAGCCCCACATGTAAGGATACCATGTCAATTCTTGGCTTTGTTTATCATAATTCAAAACAGCTGGTGTTCCATTGCCATTGGAATAGTGATCATAATTTAAAATAGAATTATGATAAAGCTGTATTAATGAGGTGAATGTAATTGAGGGAAGATTATTATAACTCGATCTGTACCCGTACATTAATTCTACCTCCATGTGTAGCCTACACTGTACATGATGTAGGCGTACATGTAGTAGATAAATATTTTGTACATTGATATGTGATGGAATTCTATGGGTACATTTCTGCCTGTCAGCCATAACCCTATGTCATAACTATGAGCTTTATTAAAATTCTGCTCATACATCTAAAGGCAAACATATTTTTCTTCAGCCTTGGATGAACATGTACAATGTACTATACATGTACATGTACAAGTGGAGGTGCATCCATCTGTTTGGAGCCAAAAAGGTGTTGGCTCTATGTTAAAGGTAAAGACCAGTTTTGGAAACGCCCTCCCCCTCTCAAAAAATGAGATGGAAGCTCTTATTACCATCATGTGAAAGAATATGTTTTGACTATTACGTGATCATACAAATATATATTTGGTAAATTATTATATCTATTCGGACCTGATAGATATAACGCACGCGTCGCGCACGTGTGGGGTACTCCCATCTTTCTGTGTACAGTGCTTGTAACTTTATCAAGACTGTGCCAAATTTCTTATCATTTTGATGATTCCAGAACCTTGGAGTACACACCAATCGTAAATAACGTTGTATAAACCGCCCTCGTGTATTAACCGCACCCCTCTTTTTCGCCCTTTAAAAAAAAAAAAAAAAAAATTTTGCCGGGTCCATGTTAAAAAACCCACGCAGAAAGGCCTTTCATTTAACTGCGAGGTGCAGCTGAATGTGTAAGATCATTAATGTAAATTAAAAAAAACAGTAGAGGACCTAGGATAGGACCTTGTGGTACACCATGTACATGTAATAGAAGAAAAATTGGAGGAATTATTATTATAAACTACATATTGAGATCTATCAGAAAGATTAATTTTCAAACCAAGATGACAGACAAATTTGAGTGTTGTTTTAGTTTCCGAGTGGTGAGTCAACACACCGATTACTGAGCTGGGAGACATTGCCAGGCATAGCGCCATAAATCGAAACTTTAAAAAAAAAAAAAAAAAATTTGGGTGTACCGTGTATAAACCGCACCCCCGACTTTGAATTTGTTTCGGCGGCAAAAAGGTGCGGTTTATACACCGTTAATTACAGTTGGGCTAATTACAGTATTATTTCAACTAATGTGCTTTTTTCACTGTGTCCGAGTATATTATGAACCAGAGGCTGGCTAGGAGTATGCCTTAATCGGTATATTTAATTAAATTTGATTGATTGGTGACTACATTGACAGCACATTATACATGTACACAATACACATGTACTTATGATAAAGATACATTTTAGGACATATTAAAGTTTAATCTCACCTACATGTATAATAGCAAATCTCTTGATTAGGATCTGGACACAGCCTTTTTATAATGCAGAATATTCTGTATAATGTACTTATTATCTTTCCTCAGCCTAGATATGATCTATTAAAATGTTACCTCTTGTTATGCCTCCGTTACGAAGTAGCCGGAGGCATTATGTTTTCGGGTTGTCCGTCCGTCCGTCCGTCCGTACGTCCCGTTCTCGTGATCGCGTTATCTGAAGAACCGATCAATGGATTCCTGCCAAACTTTGGTCATGTATGTATACTGCAGAGCCGATGAACTGATTAGATTTTGGGGTCACGAGGTCAAAGGTCAAAGGTCACATGGCTCATTATGTATGCAAAAACGACTCGTGATCGCGTTATCTGAAGAACCGATTGATGGATTCCTGCCAAACTTTGGTCATATATGTATCTTGCAGAGCCGATGAACTGATTAGATTTTGGGGTCACAAAGTCAAAGGTCAAAGGTCACAGGGCTCATTATGTATGCAAAAACGGCTCGTGATCGCGTTATCTGAAGAACCGATTGATGGATTCCTGCCAAACTTTGGTCATGTATGTATCTTGCAGAGCCGATGAACTGATTAGATTTTGGGGTCACGTGATCAAAGGTCAAAGGTCACAGGGCTCATTATTTATGCAAAAACAGCTCGTGATCGCGTTATCTCAAGAACCAATTGATGGATTCCTGCCAAACTTAGGTTATGTATGTTACTTGCAGAGCCAATGAACTGAGTAGATTCTTGGGTCATGAGGTCAAAGGTCAAAGGTCATGGGCTCATTATGTATGCAAAAATAGTTTGTGAACGCATTCTCATTAGAACTGACAAATGGATTACTATTTAACTCAGGACATCTTGCAGAGCCAATGAACTGAGTAGAATTTAGGGTCATGAGGTCAAAGATCAAAGGGTCATACATGTATATGTATATGAGAAATTCCTTGTAATCACGATATTCTGAGAACCTGTTAATGGATTACAATTGAACCTGAATTTGAAAAATTTCTTCTGTTTTGGTTTGTAAAATTGCTCTATGACGGAGGCATCATTTTCGACTGCGCGCAGTCGAAGTTCCATCTAGTTTTTAATATTCTGTTTTGTTTTTAATTTTGCTTTTCTGTCACTCTTTTTCTCTCTTCCTTTCACTTTTCTCCCTCCCCCTACTGCCCCTAATTCTCATTTTCCCTCTCTTACTACCATATTCTTAACGACTCTATATAGCAAAGGAAACCTGCACTGATGAGCTCTGTGCTGCATATCAAGCTGGGTGTGCTCAGATGAAAGTCAAACCAAGTCCAAGTATCATTCGTCAACTCCAGGTAAATCATGCTGCTATACTTCCCCCTTTTTTAGTCATAGTCACGTAATGGGGATTATCCATAGGGAACCACCTATTGCCAGGTGCACGTACAGGCTTTTTGTTGTTGCACAGGCATTGTCAAATGTTTCATGGACCCAAACATCTACTTGAGTAAAGGGAAGTTGTTGTGAGTGATAGATATTTACCAACATACTACACACCTTTATATGAACAGGAAATATCCAGAGTGCAAAATAAGATGGTTTTAAGCTTCAAGGGGGTATTAATGTTCAAGTATTATAAACACAAATTCCTTTTATTTTCATGAAAAGTAGATCCATTGTCTGTTGTATTATACATCACACAGTATATTTCAATGAGGCACATACTGTGTACTACACATTTCTGATCTGCCCTTCATTTTTGCCTTACGATACAGTCTGTCATCCAATAGCTCGGCAGGTCTTTATTGATAATATTCTGCAAATATTTACCGTGCATTATGTAGAAATGTAGGATTAAAGCAGCTGTGGTGCCGTTGGTATTAAATTGATTCAATAATAGGCACACCAGGTTTTGCATTGAAAGCATTGGCTGGAGAAAAAAAAATATGCCCTTTTAATTATGTTTTCATAAGGTATAAGATACATGTAGCTTTATTATAAGTCAATTTCTGATAGGTAGATTGTTGTAGCTGAGTAACCATAAAAACCATATTACACCTGTTTAAGATTTGTTTTAAATATTGAAAAGGTATACTGGTACATCTGCATGTACTGTATATGTATTTTAGCAGCATCGAAGATAGAGCTTCATGTACAGGATTTATACATGAAGTTAGATTGTTTTTATAAACGAACATGTACATACATGTATCAGAGTGCACGACAGTGATCTGGGAATGCTACTGTACATGATACGCTAACCCAATACACATCAATTGGTATGATACGTTCTTTAATCATATGCCATTCTCTTCTCTTCTCTTCTCTTCTTGAAGATGGTGAAGGATTTCACAGTCCGAGCAGAAAGTCTCAATCTTCAAGGTAATTCTCTTCCATTCAATATATATATATTGATTGCTCATATGATGCCATGCTATTGGGATCACACACTAGGTTAGGGGCATGCATGATGGTGCATTAATACTCGCTACCTTAGGGCAATTTTTCAGGCAACCATTTCAAACCAACTGCAATTTTTCTCTTGCCTACATTTGGTTAGTGGAATGACAATTACATTCAAGGTATTATGGTTGCTCACTGTGGAATTGCATTTAAAGAGAAAATGTCTGGAATTTTTTGTGATCGGGTAAAGCGCTTAGAGACATTTGTATTAAGCGCTATATAAAAGTTAAATATTATTATTATTATTATCATGATTGATTGGTTTATATTTATATCGTCAAGATTCTGAGAAATTAGAAAAATCATGATATAAAACTAATCTTCCTGAATGGATTTTGTTATATTTTTTTATAATTGCATGTATGTTTCTATTAGATTGTATTCATTTCAGAAGAGCTGAGTTACCATTTACACGTAATCATGTATGACATGTGACTGATACAGGCCTAATTAATCTATGCTACTATTGTAGTTTGCCAGTGAAGATTCGCGTGTATGAGATTATAAAGCTCACCAAGTAGACTTTTGGCCTTCCTTTTCTTCAATCAATAGTTCAGCACTTAGACACAAATTGTATACACCTGAATGAATCCAATTTTATGATTAAATTACACAGCTCCAGAAACAACATTAAAAATCCATTGAGATGTTTATTGGTAGAAGTAATTTAGGATGTTGCTTTTTTACATTAAATTGCATGTAAGTAGGTTCTTCTATACAGGGTTGACAAAAAGTACAAAATCAATGGTGACTTAAATAATTAATCTTGTTTTTGTAAAGATGGTTGGTTTAATCAATTCATGTGATTAAATTGCCCTATGATAAGATTATACACAGCTCCAGAAACAACATTACAAATCCATTGAGATGTTTATTGCTTGAAGCAATTTAGGACGTAATTGTTTTACATTAAATTGCATGAAAGTAGGTTCTTCTATACAGGGTTGACTTGACAAAAAGTACAAAATCATTGGTGATTTAAATAATTTATCATGTTTTTGTAAAGATGGTTGGTTTAATCAATTCATGTGATTAAATTGCTTCAAATCACATTTGAGTTCATATATTTTGTTTTAATAAAAAAAAAAAAATGGAACACTGGGCAATAGCAAGTCCTCCAATCAATCGCAAGTTTGCAGTCTTTCGATCGTTAATAGCATTGCTCCTTCATGCAAACATCCTTGTCATTCTCGAATGTATCCTACATTAGTTTTTTTTCACATCATGCATTCAGACAATTCAAAAGAGAGAGAGGGAGAGAAATAGAGGAGGGGGGGGGGGAGAGAGTTTTCAAAATTTGATAGAGGTATTGGATATTTCTATAGATCTGAAGTCACCTAAATGTAGGTGTGCATGGATCATCACCCTAGTAGACCATTTATTGTGCAACATTGTACCAGGTGATCATATTTGTATGTCTACTAGCCCTATCAACAAGTACTATTATGCTTGAATATGACTAGAGTGCTGAAAATAGCTTCCTTTAACTTGGATTTTGTCTGTCAGTATATACCCTGTACCAGGGTATTTTCTGTTTGTGCATATATGCTTGCCAATACTTGTTACTGATTTGTCTAGAGAGCTCTATGTGTATACAGTAACCCGTCTCAAGTCTTGTCAGGAATGGGCTTAAAATGCACCCATTTAGGAGTGGGGCAAAGTCTCATCGAAAGGGCAAGATAGTTGAATATGTCGGAATTTATCATTGAAAGAACAGGTTCTCTCAAATTAATCAGGGGCTTGGGTTCATGTTTTGATAAGCCAATCATGTATAGTGAGCACTAATAAATCTTATCATGATGAATGTCCTTCTTGAATTTCAGTGATTTCTATCTAGAACAGACCCCTAAACTCGATCTGGGTTCTGTCAGAAATACTACTCTTCTTTTTGGGCCATTTGGTGTATATGCATGGCTACAATGTTTAATACAACCCTACCCCCCCCCCCCCCCCCCACCTCTGCTTAATGCACCTCTATCTTGTTTTTATTTAATATTGGACTAATTTTCATTAATGTTCTTATATTACATGCCATTTCAGCTATGATATCCATTACATTCATAACTAAACTAATATACCTGACACAGTGCAGCCAGATATCTCCATCTCTATCTTGTTTTTATTTAATACTGGACTAATTGTCATTAATTTTCTTATATTACATGCGCTTTCAGCTATGATATTCATTTAATTCATAACAAAATGATGATATCCTTCCTTTAATTGTACAATTTTTGATTGATTTCCCAGGTGAGAAACTGGAACTGAAAGTAGTTGAGACTTTAGAGGAGGTATTCAAGAGGGTTCAGTTCAACACAATAGATGTCGAGGGCACATCAATGGACGATGAGGTACAAATATTTTATTGATATCCGATGTACAGTATCTCATATGTTGTTAAAAATACATATTTTGAAGTGACAAATTACTTATTAAACTTATCTAAAGATCTTATGGAATGGTGAGTATGGTGATGAGTTCTCCAGGGTATGAGCTGAGGAAGAAACTGATAATCATTGGCCATAGCCACTGTACCTTAGGGACTGAAACGGGGTTTTCCCTTTCCCAGCCCTTCAGGATATGAGCTTGGATGTCATCCCTGTAGGCCGGGGAGCCTGTTATCCTTCCCAAAGGAGAAACTAACACGGTTTTTAATTAAATTTGATTTTATATAGTCGTTTACAGCGGCAAATCATGTTCATCGGTCTATGCATGCCTACAGGAACTACCGGTACCTTTTTTACCCCCTTTTTTATAATTTTGTTTAGTGGTTAATATTTGGTCATTTTCACTTTTGTTTTGTCTTATTATGCAAACATCTACATGTAGGTATGAAATGGCTTTAAAGGTATTGTTTCAATGAGTCATTTGGACTTTGATAAAGATATGGTATGCTTATTACTTTCATATGGAGCATTGAAATGGTACATCATAGTGTTTATTTTATTGCAGATTTTGATATTGTATGCCAGAAAACTTTATCACAGGTAACAGTCATAAGTCGTGCATCCAAACTCCAGGCTGTGCAATTCTAATTTATCATTTTCATGTTTTGAAATGAATGAAAATCCATACTCTGTTTTAGAATTGAATTAGAAGTTTAAAAAGAACTATTTTGCATTAGGTTTCTTTTGATCACATTTGTTTGATATTTCCAGCATTTTTATTTTTGACAAATTTCTATATAAATGATACATGTAGGTGTAACATTATAAAGTACTTTTATTTTGCACTTGTTGGGATTTTTATGAGAAAGTGATGTTTTTCTACATTAAAATGAAAAAAATGTAATTAAAAAGAAGTGTTTGGTCTACAGATCAGTATCTTTAGATATCCCTTTCACTTCCTCTCTCTCTCTCTTTCACTTGTTCCCACATTATCTCTCCCTTATTCAATACCATAAAGGCTACCATGGCAATGTGTGAGATGGTAGAGTTTTATCAGTCTACCTGTAAGCTCATCTACGCAAGCAACAGATCCATCGGGTTCAGAGGGTGGCAGGCAGCCTCGAGGCTTCTCAGACGGGTAAGTCCATCACAATATTCAATATCATTTAAAGCTAATATTTTTACTATTTGATCTTTGATGTTATCACATGGTTGTAGAAGTAGTGGAATGGTTCAACAATTTTGATTTGAATGGAAGAAAAAGTTTACTGTTCTTTGACAGTTTTAAGGAAAATAATCTTATTCATGTTCTTTTTCATTATGAATTAGTTGAATTCTGTCTGGGCTGCAGTATGAATATATCTTAACAATCATATGACATTTCTAGTTGCAATTGAAATGATATGAGAGAGTTCTGAGAGTCACTTATGATATGTTTCATCCTTAATTATAGTACAGTATTCTCCCTCTGCACATGTACCATGATACATTTTGCTCCGGTTTCCAACCTGTCTTTATATATTCAAATAATGAATCTAAAATTGGAACTCTTACATTTTCAAATCGATTAGGAACGTAGAAATGGCAGATCTAATTGACAGGCCTGCTTAAGATTTGCAAAGTTCATTGAGAGCATAAATTTGTTCGAATTATCCCAAATACTGAATTTCTCTTCATGAAGTCTCTATGATAAATAGAAGATCGATGTCCATATCTAACTTTGAATTGTCCCTTCAAAAATGGCAAGTCTACCTTTAACGATATTGAGGTTGGGGGAAAGGATGATGGTAGTGTATACATTGGAATGAGATGCCAGAAGGCTACAAACGTCAATACTCAATTGAACACTAAAAAGCATGATTTTATCGTAGGCTATTGGTAGAGGTATGAATGACATTAAGAAATATGATATTATGATAAACTTTATGATGATGTGATCGATTTGATGCATCTAAGAGTGCATCTTATAGTTGAGTATTAGGAGAAACCTATTTCTAGCTCTTACATGTCACCAAGCCTAAAACATTAATTCCACCTTCATGTAGCACTTAGTGTAGCATCCTCATCTTTTTGTTTACCTGATATGAATGAAATTGCAGTAGATTTCTTCCAATCCATCCAGTGGCTGCTTAGAGCTACTGTACACCTGGAGAAAAAAAACTTGAGACTGAAAGTAGCCATGGGAAATGCTATGGAGACGTTACATCATGCATTTAGTGTTAAGCCATTTACCCTCACTTATCATGTAGGGTAGTATCACACAATGATCTCCTGTACCATATGCTCTTGTTAATATGGTAGACCGCATTCGGTGATTTTAGTGCAAGGTCAAAGTAAAAACATCAACAAACAAATCAAATATTTACATGCATATTTGAATATTAGCTTAAGTTAACCTGCCAGCCACAATTTGTTTCCAAATTTTGTATGTGTACATGTTCATTGCATATGTAGTGTTTTCAGCACTGTACACCATTTCAAGAATAAAGATGAGAAAGTTGACACCCTTGTACCTCACCCCTGCATGTTCTTTCCTGTTTATTGTCCTTTTACATTTTCTCGTTTTCCATAGACACCTTGCCTGCACACTTTTGATGCAAGAAACACCTGTTGGACAGAGCACAGTATGCCAGCCATGTCGAGGGCTATGCGAGTAGATTCTTCTATCACAGCACTGCACCTAGAAGCCTGTAACCTTTCTGGGAGACCTCACTTTCTACTCAGTAAACATCTTCACTTATTTCACATTTTAAAAAATCCCTGATACGTTTTTTATTCATCTTTGTAGGAGTTGAAATATTGGAATATGTTTATATTCAGTTTCAGTGTCTTGCCAAATAATAATGAGTATTGTTTATTCGCAAACTTTTTTTGCATCCTTTCTTATGAACACTCCCACATTGATTGAAGACTTTAGCGTCATGGGTTTTAGTTGCAGATACTTGTTACTTGAAAATAATTGGTCATAATATTATCATAAGAGTAAAGATATCTAGCCTTCCTTGTTAGTCCTCGATGAGATATTCCAATAAATACCTTAAGTGATATGTCATTTTCTCAATAGGTTAAACCACTTGTGTGTTTTTATTCTTTTTGTTTACAGTGTCAGCTCTTCGTACAAACTCAACTTTGAGGGAGATTTTCCTGGCAGACAATCGTTTGATGCCCTCTGACGCAATCCACATTGGTGGAATGTTACGACACAACTCTGGTCTTAAACTCCTGGACCTTAGAAATAATAATATACAGGTGAGCATTGTGAATTTGTATTAAAAGTTTTTTTAAATTTCCTTCCACTCTCTCTTTCTCTGTCTCTCTCTCTCTCTTTCATTTCATGTCTATCTCTATCTCCCCCCCCCCTCTCTCTCTCTCTCTCTATGTCTGTCTGTCTCTCTCTCTCTCTCTCTGTCTGTCGGTCTGTTCCTCTGTCTCTGTTTATATCTCTTTCTCTTTGACATGTTCCCATTGTGTCATGATTAAAAACTTGAAAAACTGGCTGCATTCCTGTGAAATATTATCCTGTATCACTTTCACTTTCACTAGTGTAGTAATAGACTGCTTATTGTGGTTTCTTTTCTACGGCTTTACTCACATGCACAACTTTTCAATTTACAATGTAATATCATGTGAATAGAAAATTCAAATCTGTCCCATTCTGTTTAATCATTCCATGTCTTTATATATATGTCAATGACAGCATGATATCAGAACACATCTCTCTTGGTAAGCATTTTGATGGCTCATAAAGCAAGCTAATCAGATCAATAGAGATATTATTCCAGATGTGCACCAACTTTCTGACTTCCCACAAAGTGCAGATCTTTCTTTTCTTCAATCTGATTACAGATATAAATCATCAAATGGTAGAAAAACAATTTTTTAATCAGATTACAGAGAGGAATAAGTTTTCTCCATTTTCTAAACACACAGGATGCAGGTCTGTCTCACATCAGCAATGGTCTATCAGCCCAGTCTAAGGGAGGTCTCTCAACTCTTGTACTCTGGAATAACCACATCACTCATAATGGTGTAGCTCACCTCGGTAAAGCATTGGTAAGAATGCCCTTGTTCAAACCACATTCGAGTATGTTGTGAATAGTTAATTTATTTCAAAGAGGCACGACGGCTCAGTGATAGAGCAGTGGTCTCGAAACCGGGAGGTTTGATAATGATAGATACAGAATAATAATGATTTAAAAGGGAAAAAATGCATTAATAAGAAAGAGTGTATTATTAGAGGAAGTCAGGATCAACAATGTAGCCAACCATGTTGAAAACAATTGATTAAATTTTGATGATTAAATATTGATTGTTTTGTTTCCATGGATACAAGCCAGTCTATGCATATCTTCATGAAAAGGCTTTTCACTACACTCTCTTGAATCATAGATATTGCTGCTGCTGCTGCAATTACTTAGACTATGATTGTAAAGTCCTGGTAGGAAAAGCCATTCATTAAACAAGGCATAAATTTTATGAATGTAATACATGTGCGTTGAAATTCCATTAAAAGAGCATTCAATTATGAATACAGTAATGAATTACATCGGATAAGAATATTATGATGGAAGTTTTTAGAGCAAATGTTGGAGCACATGTGCATTTACTGTGAATTTTATCTTTTCTCCATAACAGATAAAGTCTACCAATCTAGAAACTCTGAATCTTGGTCAAAACAATCTGGGTACTGATGGAATCCACTTCTTGAAGGATGGTCTAATGAAGAACAAAGCCCTGATGAGGCTCGGGCTGTACGCATGCAAGATATCTGATGAAGGTAAACATTCTACGAGGCCACACAAGTTCTAATGTCACAATTGTGTACTGGTCATGCTCTAAAGTTTTGTAGTATCCTGTCGTAGAAGCTGACTACTTCAGTAGACACAATTCTAAATTACTCCTCCATTTCCCCACCTAATTGGAATTAGATACATTTTAATTATGTTTTATAGGCTCATATTATTGTGCGGTCCATTATAAAACAATCTTTAAATATGTGTTCATCCTCCAGAACAACTTTCTGGTTCTTGTGATAACCAGTAGCAGCCCTATGCTATCTCTACAGATTGCAATTAGTTCAATATTTATTTTTTAATTTCTTTATGTGTTCACATTATACATTTATAATTTGCTATTTATAGTATATATCACCTATATAATGCCCACAAATATGTGTACATAACATTGCCCTACAATGTGCCTCTCTTTTCTTTACTATGCCAGCTTTCCCCGTCGTTTCAAATCTTCCTCATTCTTTACTTTATTACCAGCCTACATATACCTTACTGATCTCTGAGAAGTGTCTAACTTTTGTTTTTAAGTGGCCCAAATATTGTGGAGCGTGTGTGCAGCGTGTGTGCAGCGCTTAGTAACTGCAAGGAAAAGGCGCTATATCAAATATCTTATGGATTGGATTGGATTGGATTCTGTTGCAAAGGTGATTTATGCTTTAAATTATAAGAACAGCTTTACATGATGGTTGGTTGGTTGATTTATTCCTCTCACAGGTGCGGTAGCCCTGGCTGAATACCTAGCGGATAACTGTTATCTGATGAGACTAGATCTACGAGAGAATGATATACGGACTGGAGGCATGATGGCGCTATCACTCTCGTTAAACGTCAACACTATCCTTCTCAGACTAGACCTGGATAAAGATGTCAAGAAAGAATCAGTAAGTTTCCCCTGTCTTTTCTTGTTTCATTCTGGCTGGAGTTTCATAAACATATATGTGTCATACTAAAAGGATATATATAATTTGTATATTTGTTATAAATCGGTCCTTAATTATACGTACATATAACAACCAAAATAATCTCAAACCACTGTATAACGGCATGCTTACTTTCTTCAAAATTATCCTGTTATGTTTGCATTTTAGTAGTACTATTTAACATGTTACATAAACTACATATAAATCGGTATGATTAATGTGATCTGTAATAGTACATCTATGTGCCCCTGGAACCTTGTGTCATATTCCACATTTAGTAGGAATAAGATTTACACTCTATCTACACTTACTTACGGGTGATTCTTTTACTCCGTACTTGCAAGCATACAAGTCTGTCAGTAATGTACCTCATGGATCTGCAGCAGTATGTATTATATTTTATTTTGTTTTCATTGCAGCTGAAAGGCTATGAGGAACTCCAGCAGTCTCTTCTCTCTGAAATGTGCAGTCACCTTTCACGGAATCGAAAAATCCTTGAACAACGACAAAAAGAAGAGGAGGAACGGGCGAAGAATGCGTATGCAAATCAAACAGCACAATCAGACAAGACAGACAATGAAAATAATCATGCATCGGAAGGACAGTCGGATCCCACCTTGAATGAAGTGAGTGGGAAGGAAGCGGTGAGGGACACTAGAGACCCTTTGATGGGCATTGAGAGTGCTCAGGAGGCGCTCGTGGTCTTAGGAAGCAGACCTAAGAGTGGACAAAAGCCCCAGAACACCAGTAAAGACGGAAAACCACAAGAAGGAGGAGACGGTGTGAGTGGTATAGAACAAAATGGGGGAGAGGAAGAGCAAATATCAGCAATACCAGTACAAACTTATTCAGGAGGAGAATCAACACCAACTCAAGAAGTACCACCATCATCATCATCATCATCTTCAGCCTCTGCTTCCAATGTACTGCCAAGTCAACACCAAACAGCATCTGAAGGACAGGACCTATTCAACAACACACAGTCCACATCAGCCATCCCGTTTCTAGGTCATCGTGGCAGTCAGCGCGCAAGCATTACAAAAATCGAAATCCCCAAGGATGAATCTAAACTTCTTCACAGCGACAGCATCGATGTGGAGTCTCCGACGTCTCCAACAAGCTTCAAACCCCTGGACATTCCAAGTGCAATCCAGGATGTAAATGAGGAGCAAGGTGGACAATCACCAGGGATTAAGACGGTTGTCGGGAGGGCGATTGGAGAAGCAGGAGAGGTAGGAGAGGTACCTAGTCCTGACACAGAACCATTTGGCAGAGGAGTGCCGTTGAATATAGATGGAAAGATCGGGAATCGGCTCATGGCTGGCATGACTGAGAATCAATTTGTACCGGCTCAGGCTGAAAAGCTCAATGGTTAGTATCACAACTTGCAATCTCGGAAGCTGTTAATGAAAAGCAAACTTGCAATTTCAAGATCATATTTACCAATTTGCTCAAGAGCACAAGGTAGAATATGATTTTTTTTAGTTTACATTTTTTAAGACAAAGTTGTAAAAAGTAATATGAGGTGCCACTCTTGGGTTCTTTCTTCAAGTCAATATCTTGCAACTGATTGGGCAGGTTTATTACAAATATGCTATTAATCCTCTATATGTATATAATATATGTGAATTTCACATACATGATGGAAAAGAAAAAAATTGGTGTAAGTTGGCCATTTATTGATGGAATTTTATCCCATTGGTATGCATGGATTCAGTTTTGGGTTGTAAATTATACTGGTATTAAATTTTGCTTCATTATTGTTTTGTTCAGTTGACCCAGAACCTTCACCAGTCTTAGAGAGGGACTTAGATCATATGCTTGCTGCTGCTCATGGTTTGTAGAAAGGTAATGTATTAAATGAATGTTGCAGGATTAGGCATTATGAATGGACTGTGCTACATGTACTTTTTTCAGAAGACTACCTGATTCATCCAGGACAGCTATCTCCTAGTCTTGTGTTTCACTTGACTATCAGCCACATAGGATCAGTACTTTAATACCAGACAACTACCCTCTTGAGTGAAGAAATCACCCTCCTGTATAGGGATCTGCAAGTACTTGACAACTATCCCTCAACAATTATCCACAGTGGACAATGACATGTCCCAAACAATTATAATGCTTTTGAAATATGTTTTACTGGTATGCATTTTTTTTTTAAGGGGGGGGGGGGCTGCTCAGTCAGATAGATTGGTCCTGAAATGCACCCTGAAAATATTTACACTTTTAACAGGGACAAATGATGAAGTATTCTTCATTTTAATGCTTTGTTTCAATGCTAATCTGAGGTTGATGGCGCATTAGCAGTAATTCTAAAACAGCTCCCTTATTAAGAACAGATTTGTTTAAATGTAATATCTTAGAGCTAGTTGTACTTTTATATTATATATTCAACCATGTGAGTATTTTCTGTTTGGTTTTTATCTTATTTAGGTGCAGACAACAGCCGTACTTGATAAGAGGACATGTTACTTCGTCATTGCTCATTGCTTATTCATCGCCTTGATACAAGCCTTGTGTTCACCCAGCCAGTCTTACATATAGATGCTATGGAGAAAAATACATTGCCAGCTGTTTCGCTTTATATAATATGACAAACGCTTAGTAAACCTTTTCAACAGTAACCGACTGTGTCCTGTGTGTCATGAAATCTGACCAACTCTGAAGTGCAGCTCTAGACAAATTCTCGATTCATGATTTGAAAGCCTCCATCATGAGAGATTTTCGATTTGCAGTGAACATAGGGATAAAAACTGTTTTCATTTTAACAAGGGTCTTGTAATAGCTTAATAGACTACTTTAATGATAATGATTACATGACTGAGAAACAATGTACATGTATGTATATCTAATGTATCTAATCTAATGTAAAGATATCACTATTGGTCACTTTTGAGGGAGAAGATCCTCTGATAGATAAATAAAAATGTTGTAAGACAGATATTTGGAATAAAATGAAATAATGGGAATAATTCAATATATTGGAAATAATTTCTAGAACTTTGGTTCAATCAAACTTGCTTGCACGAGGACTAGTACCTCTGCTTCCAATGCACCTATGTCCACGCGTGAATAACTATGCCAATTCGCTTCCTTTTACCATACAATATATACAAGAGTTTTATAGTGCTGTTATATTTGAGACTCGTTAGATTATTCACTAGTGTGCTTCTCTGAGTATTCCAGTGGTGTTCTTTCCGTATGCATGAAGAAAGTGATTTAAATTAGTCACCTTCTTACACTGCCATCATTAAATCCAAACAGTTCTAGAACATGCAGATGGTGTTTAAATTATTGTTTAACAAATATATTTGAAGACAACTTTGCGCTGTACTTTGCTTTATATGTTTTCAGTACTAACTGCAAATCACCAAAGTTTTCAAACATAGTGCAGGGATAGGCAAGGGCTCCAAGCTCTTTGTAATGCTCAGTATGAGTTTTGAAAGGATTTGATGTTGCAATATGAGCATCATAATAATATTCCTTCATATGTAGCACAATTAAATATTTAAAAGAAATATATTACTGTGTATTGAAGATTCATATCCTGGCTTCAGGCAGCCATTAGTAGCATACAGAACATTACAAAGAATACCAGATACCAATTAGGATTTACTGAATTAGGGCCTAGAGAGACAACTACAAATTAAATAATCTAGTGATATAAGATCCCAATCTCACTGTAATGGTTAAAAACATGTTTACTATCGCATGGGGATACCACATTAACTTTATATATGTAATAGGACCACCCTTTAAGTTGAAACCGATTAGGTTGGGTATTTCCAAAAACCTATTTAGTCTCTTATTTCATTTTTCTTTTCTCATTGTCACAACAATTTATGTTTTATAGAATAAACACCTTTCATTGGTGTGTTCGCATAAGTCTCTGTTAACTAGCTCCATATGTAGTCCCCTTTGTGTAACTGTGTGTAACCAATTACTTGCTGTCTTTTAGATTTGTTATGACAGTTGAAATAATCTCACTAAAATAGAAGGTTAAACATTTTCAGATTGCCCAGGCTAGAACATTCTATGTTGTATTGTGTTACAGCTTTGATATCTTCTGTTCTAAAGTTGATCAATTTCAAAAGAAAACTAATTTCTCATTGTAGCAGAAGTGCACCTTGAATAAGGCTAATTCTTCCCTTCCTTCCTTTGATAATCAGATTTGAAATAGAAAGCAGTAATTGTCTTGTATCTTATATTGGCCTGGATGATGTCACAGAATAATGTTCTAGTATATTATGCTTTATGAAATTAATATCTCTTATCTAGTCATCCTTGCTAATGGTCTACAATCACCTTTATGAAGTAAAGTACTTAAGATGCTAGAAGCTACATGTAGCAAATAATATATTCTTGAATTAATGGTACTTTGATTTTGGGAAATACCCTGTTCCATGTTGTAAATCAAACTAGTGAATCATGTCAGATATATATATTACTTTGCATTTGTTTCGAAAGTAGATGCATTGCTCATTTTGTTGATATAGTGTCAAGTCACTACCTGTAGGTGTGTGTAATTGATTAAGTATTCATGTGTCAGTTCAACTGCCACTTCAAATGAATAATGATATAATCGTGTGATGTACATTTTTTTTCTAGCTTAAAAGCTGTACATAGTTGATTATTAATATATACAATGACAGTTTTGTGTTTATCATATTATGTGGTGCATTTGAATAGTGTTCAATGGTTATTATGATAGTGCAAAATTATATAACAATTGAAAATTGGAATAAGATTCAAAATTATGCTTTGAATTTTATGCTTTAGTACAAGCTGTTCATAATCTGTGACTAGCAGCTTCTCGATAAACAGGAGCTGAAAAGACAATAATATTGCTGTATCATTTTCAACTCATACTAGAAGTTTTTCTTAGTTTAGCCAAATTCTGAACTGTTGTGTATTGGAGGAGCAATCAAGCAACTTGACAAGTCTACTTATCAACTAAGATACTGAAGAAAGCACGGGTTTGAAGTAAAATCATATGAGTGAGAGTGTTGATGTTGTACATGTGGAAGGTGCTCATTGCAGGCACCGAATGTGAAGTCTTAAACTAGGAGTTTTGTGATTTAAAGCCAATGACAGTATTGGTTAGCCCCATTATTTCAAATTGTCAGATTTCTGTAATAGAAGTGGATTTAATGCAAGATACTTATGATTATGAAAGGCCTCAGTTTGCTTTAAATTTACTTGTTTGTTTGTATAGTTGGTTCATAAGCAAACTCGACAAATATGCATGTGTGTTGCAATGAGTTTGATTCAATTATCTTTCTTTGCTCCCCTTTACTCAACTTAAAAAACACTATCTACAAAATAATTTGGCAAATATTGTTTATTTGAAGTGATAAAGTTTAAGTTATAATTTAATTATAGGGAATTTAATTTTCATTATTTCAGATTTCAGATTTTTTATTTCAAAATTATTTTTCACTAGAAAATATATTTTTTGCTATTTTTGCTTAAACTGTAGCCAGTCATTTTAGAATGATTTATTTACAATTGAAGTTTTGGAAATGATTGCTGTGAGGTTATTAGAGTCATCACTGATGATAGTGAGAATCATACTATCAATGCTGGAAATAATAAGCAGAGTAAATAATAATGGTTGGGTGCAATTACTGGGTACCGGTATTCATTTATTATGCAAATAACTATCTATTTACATTTGATGCATAGGTGCACTCACAAATCTTTACATTGTGTCATTGTTTAAATTTTTATCATTTTTAGACCTTTGCTCTGTGTTTATATGGGGCATTATCATGCAATTTAATAGGCATCATTTGGCCTGAGCAACTCCTGTCATATTTAGTTTTTACCATAGCCACATGAGAAAGATAGTTACATAACCTGAAGTTGCTTTTGAGTGGTCAAGTCATTTCATGAAACCCCAAATAGTTCTCTCCAATAGAAATTGTACACAGGAGGAAACTATTCGGAGCAACATTATTTAACCTACGACCCATCTCGTGTAGGCTTATGTGCCCTTTTCACAACTGTCTCTCTCAATATGCTATGGGTTTTACCACTAACAGTAAAAACAAAACCTGAATAAACCAGTTTCTACTTCCTTTTGTATTATGGGCTGTAGTTTGATACATGTATGTTCGTATATATTATTGAATATGTAATAGATAGATGAAATGTAATACAGGACATATTCGAGTTCTCAATTTTATTTTATTTAACAATAATGTGACCAACTTACAAGAATATTATTACCAAACTTTGCAAGGTTTCCATGCTATTGCAAGTATGCTGTATGGTAGATTTTATAAATTTATGTGATGAGATCCAGATGGGTATCAAGACAGATGACTGATTGATTGACATTTGGTGATTAGACCCAAGGTCGCAAATAAATGAAATCCAATTTACATAATTCTCTTGTACTACTACGATACGTTTTGTGTGATTATACAGTCTGTTATGTTATGTTATATTCCTGTGTGATGTATGCAGTTTACTAAATGACATGTTATTGACTGTCATTTTATTAAATTGAATTTAACTGATTGTCATTATATAATTTGGCATTTATGACTTGTCATTTATTTAATGGTATTTTATTCATTGGCATTTATTGTTTGTCATTTGATTTATTGGCATTTATTGATTGGCATTTTATTTAGCAATTACAGACAGCTGAACTGCAAACAGAGGCCTCTAATTTTCAAAGGCAAGAAATTGATGTTACAAATTTAAATAAATTGTTGAAGGTGCTAATTAGCTTTGAAAATTGAAAGAACATGTAAAATCTGTCAAGAAAGTTATGGGAGGCAAGATGATATTGAGGATGATGACAGTATGGAAAATTCTTGCACTTTCTCCATGGGTTGTGAGAAGATTTATCATTTTTCAATTCATTTGAAATGTGATATGAATGGATTTATCGGTCATATCCTACAAAATGTTGATCATTTTCTGTATTCATGGATATGTTGTTTTTTTTAATTCTAAGGTAAACTATTAAACAAGGAAATTGTATTTACACTCATGTCCTAATGTTAAAATCATACTTTAAATACTAAAAAAGATTAAGTAAATGTAAATCATGTGAAGATCTCAAAACTTAGAAGCGCGAGTGTAAATATTTTCCTTTGTAATTGTGCTAGAACAAACTTTACAATATATATATATATATTCATTTTCATCTCTGCAAATGCTTCTTGTTCTGTACCTTCCAAGAATTTTATGAGGGAGAAAGGTGGCATTGCATCATAGAGAAGTCTGCTGAGAGTCAGAAGGGTGTTTGTGTAAAACAGTATCAGTTGAGGCCCTGTAGGCTCTGTGCAGATGATAATATTGTATATAAGATTTAAAGGAAATAAGATAATAAAATGTGGAAGTGGATTTGTAAATCAAAATCTTGTGTGAATACTTTCCAATCCTCTTAAATGTGAAGAGCAGTGTATGGTAATGTAAATGGACTTGTATACCGGTACATATTCAAAAACAATTTGTTTGATATTATTTACTAGATAATGTAAATGTAGCTTTTACTTAAAACAGCAACAAAGAAGTTCAGAAATATTACAAGGATTTCACTACATGTTTTTTTATTTTAATGGAAAATCAGAAAATGACATACTATTTCTAGAATATTTCTAGAAAAAACATGTCGGTATGTATAACAGGATTTAATGGTGCGAATCCAAGATAATTGAATCTATAGAGTGGAGGAGAAAAAAACACATGAATTTCCTTGCAAAAGAATTTTAAGTGACCAATCACCAAAACTAATTTTGCTCTGTATGGATAGGGGTTTCATATTGCTACACATTATATTCAAAATATGAGCTTCAAAAGTTACATCTGAAGAGATATTGCAAGTTATTCTCTGTCAGGCCATAAAATGCCAGGTAAAGATTTTGTACATTCTAGCCATACACAAATGTTTTTGTTTTTTTCTGGTGATTGGTATTCTTTAATAGATTTTCCATGTTAGTCTGTTGATGGAATTTCAAAAATGAACTGCTTTATCTTATCCAATATTCATAACTTCTTTTTAGCAATTCCTGCCATGTACATTTATATGGAGCTATATGGTTATCTAAAGAATACAGGAGGTATAATTGATCTATTCATGATTCATTATTCACGACTTTTGTTATCATTTTCATTTTCATGATGAATATTAGTGTTAAAGGTTAATTCATTGAGATGACTTTCTGTAGAAAATACATGATCATTTAAAAAATGGGGATTATGCCTCCAAAATTATTATTGAATACTCATTGGAAATTGTCTATGAAGTGGTACATTACCTTGAAATTGAACTTGAAAAGTTATGACTTATATTAAGATTGATTTGTGGAAAGTGAAAGACATGAGAATGACGTGAAGTAATGTACTGAGCTCACTTATATCATATCAGATATCTGTTTAGATTTTTATTTCAGCTGTTATATTGTTTCTGCACTGATAATCCTTTTTGTGAACAGGTAAGGCTCGGTGGTTCTAATTTGAAGATGAATAGCGCTGTGAAGATATTTATTTTCCATTGTGTAGCAGTTAAACTCAGGATTTAGGTAGGTGTATATGTTGCAATAATGATATGAATTAAACCAATGTCTGGATAAAATGCATAAGGTTCCATGTATTTGACTCTTGATTATTTACAACTTTGAAATGAAAGTGTGGAAACTGCATATCAGTGCATTATGAACAAGTTATTTTGGATTTAAATTGATGTGAAATCTGTTTGGAGTGAATGTGTGTTAACTCTAGGTGAAATGGTATGAGTTATAACACCCTCTTAGCTCCTAGCTGGTTCTGAACTGATGATGTGTGTGCTAGGGCATGAGTATGAATATATGTTGATATCAACTTTTTGTGAAGCTAATTTAGAAAATTCAGTGTTGATGCTGCTGATGATGATGATGTTGACTATAAATATACTAGTGATGATAATAATAATATTGATAATAATTATAATGATAATAATAATGCTGATTATTCCAATAATAATGGTAATAGTGATAATAATAAAAATATTAATAATAATATATAATGATAATGTATAATAAAAATAATGATGACGATAATAGTGATGACAATAATAACAATCATAATAATGATAGTGCCAATAATAATGATAATGATATATGATGATGATGATGATGATTATGATGAAAATCATAAGATTAACAATATGGAATATTCAGGCAAATATATAACAAAAATACTACAGCATTAAAAAGGGATGGGGGAGGCGGCTTGATATATATTGCAGTTGGCAGGATCTATTTTTATTTTGTTTGGCATTAAGAAGATTGGTCCAATATGCTAGCCAAGTCTTATTGTCCACCTTTTAGTCAAGACACATAAGAAGGATGGTATAAAGATAATGATATGAATTTCCTTCAAAGTTCAAAAGAGCTAGGTGACATCAAAACAATATTTATAGGACTACAAGTACAAATGAACGGTATGAGTAACAATCATGGTTTTTGTTTTGTTTTTAAGAAACATGAATACTTTAAAGCTATTTGCTAAATTACAAGCCCTGACTCAACCTTATTAAAAGAATACAGCTAGCTGTGTATATGTCCTTATTTCCTTCACTTTTCTGTTGTAATTTGTCAATATCTGAGATAATCTCCTGATTTTTTAAAATGTAGACTTAGCTCAAGACAAATTGGAACCAGAGATCAATTGGTTACCATACAGGGAAGTAGTGAATACTTATTCTTAATAAATAAGAACACCTGAAAACTAGACTGAACAAAATATTGCATTGCATTGGCGATACAATACACGTACACACTATAGTATCCACACACTACTATTTACACACGTTAGATCCGGTATCCATCATCATCACCAAACCGAAATGGTCAACATGTCAGCATTTTATGTGGGAACTTTGTAAAGATCATTGTATGTATTTGTATGATCATCGCTGTCATAGTCAGAAGAACATATCTGTCCGGTTTAGAGAACGATTCTGTCGTTGGTAAGACAAACTTAATGTGAAAGAATAAGATCAAGTTTCATTCCAACTAATTTCGACCTGGCTGCATCTGCAGTCGTTCGTGTAGGGTAGAGTAGCCGGATTGGGGGGTCACAGGGCTAGGGCCGGGGGATTAATGTAGACTAAGGTGAAGTTACACTAAACGAAGACCAAAATTGTTATTATTATTATTGCTATCAATTTAGGGTATAATAATGAGAAACCTCGAAATCGGTGTGTGACTCGCTTATGTGCAAACTAACCTAGTGTCGGTGAATTGAATGGATTGCAGGGGAAAGAAGATGTGTGAAACTGTGATGAAATTAGATAAGTGCTAGCATTTTAAGTAGCAAAGTAGCATTGCATTGATTTAACATTTCATGAGTGAATGGGTGATATCCTCTTTGGGCGCTTGTTTACTGCCGTACTGCCACCGGTTGTGCTTCATTCTGTCACACACATAGACTACACACATCTTGCGTGTGACAGAATCATGTTTGCCATTTGATTTTACAAATATGCATCAAGTATGATGGGGGTCGCAGTATGGGGGGCCGGGGGGTCGTGTGTCTGGAAGCTGAACAAAAATGAAGCCTTCACTAAATAATAGTAGGAATTTAACAAAAAGTATCCATCAAATAGTACTAACAATCATAAATGTTTGTCCTTTAGAATATTGTCTAACATAAGTCTAAAAAGATTATAAAATAACACATGTAATTTTCTTCAAATTGCTGGTTAAAATCGTCTTTTCGGATACACAACCTGTCCAGACATGCAATGTCTGGGTATCCATGTAGACTAAAAACCTATCATTCATGAATATTACCATGAAAGACCAAGGAAATGAATGAATAGATCAACATGTATATAGATGTCAGGGGAAAATGTAATATTTATTTTTCAGGGGCTACTTTTCAAGCTTGCCTGCATAAAAATAACACTCTAAAATTTGTTTTGCATTGAACTCTATGCAAATTTACTGGGGCTCTTTTCTGATTTTCAGGGGCTCTTTTGGGCATTTCGGGGGCAAATTTGCCCTGAGCCCCCGTGTATTTATTTCACTGATTGATGTCACTGTCAGAATGACTGACCTGTCTGGAAAACCATTTTGTCCAGACACACATGCACCAAACTTCTGATGTGACTGAGCAAAAAGAATCACATTGAGGTTTGCCATTTAACGAATTGATAATTTTCTTTTAATTTTGGTAAAATTATCATTTGTTACAAACTTACAAATCAAGGTGAAACTTCCATCCATCAACTTGAAAATCAAGATTTGCTTGCATTCGTAATAGTACATGTGCGCAAAGTCAAAGTGTAGACCAAAAGCTTCAGTCTCTCTATATCCTCGGTTGTTCCACTGAGACTACGTCTGGCTCCACTAGACCTCCGATTATTGGGGAATGTCAGCAAATGTCAGTTTTATTAAAGAAATGACCCATATCAGACGGTTATTTCTGTCTACGCAAAGTGTAGTTTTAGGACCCCTTCAATTTGTCCACCGAAATGGACATGGACATTGAAAATGCTTGTTGATATTTGTTCATCTTAATTTACTCAACAATTTAGCTTCAGAATATGAAGAACCAAAAAACGTTGAAGAAGTTCATGTAGAGTGTTAGTCGTAGACCACAGAATTAAATGACTCTATTGCTGCTGAACGCAAAGTGCTCTCCAGTAACTATTTGATTTATTGTGTCAAGAAAAAAAAAGGACTACTAATTGCAGAATGTATGCATACAGTATACATCTTTGGCTCGGCCTATACATGTGTAGTCTTGAATTTTTTGGAAAGAAATAGTCTCTCGTGATCGTGCAGAGTTACATAATGCAGACGAGGGGCCTGTCACACAAAGGTTTGCGATCAATTGCAAATTTATATGAACAATCCTTATTAGTCAGCCTTTTAAACAATATGTGCATGCAGCAATGTTAGCCATGGTAATTTTGCAATCGATCGCAATCCTTTGTGTTACAGGCTTTAGGTAAACTTATATATCTACATTTATCATACTGTTTGTACATGTAGGTGCACTGCAGATGTTCCCTGTAATCCTTTAACTTGATTTTTTTTTCCTATCATTCATTTCCACCTCATCTATGCATTTAAAAAATGAGGGGAAATTTTATATGTTATAATACAGGATCTGGAAGACTCTGGATCTACCACAAGATTTATAATCTTGAAGGTTTTTTTTTCTTCTCATAAAATTGGGAACTGAAATGGAACTGAAAAACTTGGATATTGTTTTAAAACTAACTTCTAGGACATGTGTAAATAAGGGGCTTATTGAAATGGAAAGACTGTAGATTATAAAGGTAAGCCTCTCTTCGGAATTAAAATGGCTTGAATATAAATTGGTAGATTAGTCATTGAACAAAACAAGAGCATTGGAATACACATTGTAAATGTATTCTGAAAGAAAAGAGCATTGTAGTGGTAGAAAGAGAGAGAAAGAGAAATGTGAAGAAAACCCAGGGATGGAATAGTGCTGTAACATCACAGATATCTCCAATTCCGTTTAACCGCCAGTCAAAACCAGACGGTTTTCGGTTAAACGTTTTTTTTTGAAAAAGCGGAAAGCGGGAAGGACTTTCATTTAACTGCGAGGTGCATTTGAAGGCGCTGATTTGTGCTTGTGAACTTGTCACAAATAATAGTAACAATGTCGTTTTTAGAAGAATGTGTAAGATCATTAATGTAAATTAAAAACAGTAGAGGACCTAGGATAGAACCTTGTGTTAAGGTTGGATGAATTATTATAATAAACTACATATTGAGATCTACTACAAAGATTACTTTCAAACCAAGATGACAGACAAATTGGAGTGTTGTTCTAGTTTTGGAGTGATGAGTCAACACACAGATTACTGAGCTGGGAGACATTGTCAGGCATAGTGCCAGGTGGAGGGGTATAAATCGAAAACTTTAAAAAAAAAAAAAAAAAAGGGAAAACGAAACCGTCCAATTGAAAACGGAATCCGCCATGTGCGGTCAGGTACCGGACGGTTAAACGTTTGACTACAGCACTAGGATGGAAGTGAGAAAAATAGTAAGAGGAAAGTGAAAAAAGACAGACGTACCTACATGTACACATGTACATCATAAGGAGAGAATGAGAGTTAGACCCCGTTTACAGTGAGAAAATTGCGGGGCCGGGCCAGGCCGCGTATTTGGTGCGTTTACAGTGAGAAAATGCGGGGCCAGGCCGCGGCCTGGCCCTGCGTGCGTTTACGGTGAGAAATTGCGGGGCCAGGCCGTGGCCGAGACTACCTCAAGAGCAGGGCCAAATGCGCGGCCAGTTTGGCCTCACATTTGGCCTTTTGCGCATTTACAGTGCGAGGCCAGGCCGCGGCCTGGCCCGGCCTTTTGCTCACTGTAACAGGGGTCTAAGAGGGAGAGATCAGAAGGAGAATGTCAACATATAGAGTACAATCATAACTACATGTACATGTACATGTAAGGACTTGAAACGACTTATGATCACTCTTTATTGGTTTTGGTAAAATTACATATTTGAAGTTGTTTGCTAGTTGAGGTGTTGCATTAATGTACCACAGTTAAGAAGATAAGAGTCTTAGATATTAAGTACCAGAAATTTGTGAAGAAATAAAGGATCTACATGTGCACTGTATGTGCAAATGCTAAAATAGAATTTCCCATGGTCTTTACTCTCTCTAGGGATCTTTTTTTTCTTTTAAAAGATATTTTTAAGCTGAAAATGTAGCCAAATAATGCTAAAGAAAAGTTTGATGGTTTTAAAACCATTTTTACTTCTCAACATATTTGTTTCATGTTTACTGCACTGGTGACTGAAATATACCATGGCTGAGATGATAAAGAAAACTGCTGCTATACATGTAATTGATTATAGGCCTCAGGCGGGAGTATAAAGCAGGGCTCCCACTTAGCGAGTTGTGGTGAGTTGCCTCAAAGAGGCACTCGCAATAACTCGCGGTATGGCTTAGCGTAACTCTTTACAACATTCCAAGACTCTCCTCGAAGTCGCGAGTAGTTCCAAAATTTTGAACATGTTCAAAAAATTTCCCTGATTCGTTGTAATTCGAGGTGAACTCGCCTACGCTCGTAATATTCTCGCATTACTCCTAACATGCTCGCGCTGCACTCTTCATAACTCGTAGCAACTAGCCACCTTATGAAGAGTGCAGCGCGAGCTTGTTACGAGTAATGCGAGTATATTACAAGTGTAAGCGAGTTCATCTCGAGTAACAACGAATTCACCTCGAGTAACAACGATTGAACATGTTCAAAATTTTCGCTGACTCGTTGTAGCTCGAGGTGAACTTGCTTAACACTTGTAATATACTCGTAGCAACTCGCCACCTTATGAAGAGTGCAGCGCGAGCTTGTTACAAGTAATGCATGTATATTACGAGTGTAGGCGAGTTCACCTCGAATTACAACAAATCAGGGAATTTTTTTGAACATGTTCAAAATTTTGGAACTGCTCGCGACTTCGAGGAGAGTCGTGGAATGTTGTAAAGAGTTACGCTAAGCCATACCGAATTGTTAGCGAGTTATTGCGAGTGCCTCTTTGATGCAACTCACCATAACTCGATAATACAACTCGGCTAAGTGGGAGCCCTGCTTAAGGCTTTAGATATCTTTCCTAAAGATTTGATATGCATAAAAACTCAAGATCTTTAGTAGTGCTAAACAATTATTTTACAAATTTGCTTCCTTTGTTTTATTCAATCTCTACAATATGTACCGTATATAAAAATTTACCATTCATGAAGTTAATTTTATTTTAGTAGGTGGCTGTAGATTTTTTGTGCACAGTACTATCTGCTAAGTCATTTCCAAATGCATGTCTACAGTTTTCCATTATGAAGAGAGCCCTCTTGTGTTGTTGGTTCATAATCTGTGATGACCCCCCCCCCCCCCCCCCTTTCACTTTCCGTATAATTGTTTCGGAAGAATCGTCTGTTGCGTACTAGGCAGTAATGCACTTTAGATGCACATGATCCTGTAGATGAGAGGGTAGGAAGTCGGGAGGGTTAAAAATAGTTTGTTGCTAATGTGTCACACAGCTGGAAGGTACAGTGAAGGGTTGTTCAAAATGATATCATGTACATGTACATACACATGTACACAATGCATATGGGCCTACATTGTATGTAAATGTAGATGGCTATATATATATATATATATGTATTAACCTCTTCAGGGGAATGGTGGGGTGGGATTTATTTTTTTTTTTATTTTTTTTTTTTTGTATTGGTATAATGAGGAGGGGATAGGTGGTACTGTCTTTTGAATGCAACTTTTTTTTTCTTAAAATTTTATAACAAATTTGGATCAGAACAGGTTGAAGTATGTCTGATGTTTCATATGGGCTTTTCATGAAAAGTCTAGTTTAAAAAATAGCTTGTATGCAATTTGCATATACATGTATATTTTAATAAGTTTGTTCTGACAGCTCTTTAAAGACCTGTTTCAGTGCCCTGACTAGCATTCTTGAATGTTTATCCAGATTAGGCTTGAGTCGGTACGGTCGATCACACCGGGACCCGACCGTTGCCGTCGGGTCCCGGTTTCGTTTTTTGAGAACCAACGCTCCGAAAAAAATAATGAAATATGTAAGAAATTGCAGTTTTGCACACCACTAAAATCATTTCACCTTGAAACTTAAGTATTTAATTGTTACCAATCATATTCTAGCTCATCCTGAATCAATCCGAACTGCTGATATAAATATGGGTTGCAAATTAAAGCAGTTCGCCCCATGGGGTTGTTGTTGCCAGCTGCTAGCTAGCTACTGTACTGGCCGGGTCTCTCGGCAGGATTAATAAATCAGGTTGAAAGAAACATTAATGTTTGAATAATAAAACGGCTTTCTAAAAAGTACTTCTTTACAACATACCGATCAAATAATTTTTAAAAGACAAAATGGATATTATTTCTTTGATTTTGAACACCGCCTGCTTCTTTTAAAAGCTGAAAATTACTTGGTAATCACAAGAAGTTTCGATACGGATAGCTGTTGCAAGGCAAGTTCAGACTAGTCTCGGAAAAATGCGCAGTGCTCCTCGTAGTTAGCTGTAATCCGTGCCAGAACGAACCCAAACAAAGACGTGATCGTAACGAGAAAAAATCATTAAAAACTACGAGAGCACAATTGGAAAGACAACTACTCAAAATTATCGTAAGCAGATACATAACTTGAAGGAATAATACAATAGTTGTCCAAGAAAAGCCACAGAAATAGTGATATTTAAGGAGTTACTATAGGTACAATCATTATCGGAATGGGCCTGCTGATATGTCCGAATTACACGTTATTTGGTTTCTAGCCTCGTGTTCTAACACGAGGCTAGAAACCAAATAACGCCCTCTACGGTAAAAAGCAGTATAACAAAGTATTCGAGTATTTGCAGCAATTAAGCCCCTTGCGATAAAAATGTACCCAGTTACTCCTCGATTATCACAATTTCTTTGGCATTTCTTGGGCGATTATTGAATTCTTTGTCCAAGTTATTTATCTGATTATCGTAATTTTGAGCAGTAGTTGTCTTTCCAATTGTGCTCTCGTAGTTTTTAATGATTTTTTTCTCGTTACGATCACGTCTTTGTTTGGGTTCGTTCTGGCACGCATTACAGCTAACAATTAGGAGCACTGCGCATTTTTCCGAGACTAGTTTGAACTTGCCTTGCAACAGCTATCCGTATCGAAACTTCTTGTGATTACCAAGTAATTTTCAGCTTTTAAAAGAAGCATGCGGTGTTCAAAATCAAAGAAAAAATATCTATTTTGTTTTTAAAAATTATTCGATCGGTATGTTGTAAAGGAGTACTTTTTAGAAAGCCGTTTTATTATTCAAACATAATGTTTTTTGACCCGATTTATTCAACCTGCATGAATCAAAATGGCGGCTCGATCGTTGTCTTTCTATTTTTGCTCCAGTTTTTTTACTTTTAGAGGCACGATAATGGCACTAAACATCGCCAATCATGGATAAAAAATAATGTCAAATGGAAGAATATACCGATCTGTGCCGAGGTATGCATGTGTTGATTTATTTGACTGATAAAAAAGGTCACTTTTAAGGGACATACTGATGATATGCGCTTTTTATAGAGGCAAGTGACAAATCCTGCGAGCTGATTTCGGGACACCGGGTCCCGATCGGTGCAAGGCCGTCGGGACCCGGTTTATGAAAATCCCGACATGACTCAGGCCTAATCCAGATCCATTTCTTGTAAAAATCATCAACTACTTGAAGAAGAAAAAAAATTGAAGAATTTGATTTCCTATTGTTTATTGCAATTAGAGTTAGAGAATCAAATGTTGTTCTAGCTAAAAGCAAATGAATGTATGATGTGTCACTCATTTCACATTCCATAGAGGTGATTGGATCAAAAAATTAAGAAGAAAACCACAAAATATTAATTATATTGATCCTAGTACATACAGAATCTCTTTACGAAAGAAGTAGAACATGTTGCCGAAAATAATCTAGATAGTCTGGGCCTTGTAACACAAAGCTTATCAATTTATCGCACAGTTGATTTTTGCAATTGATTAAATGAATCTTGCGATCGATCGCTAAGCTTTATGTTACGGGGCCAAGATTACATCTCCATTCATGGACTATTTGGTCAAAGGGCAAACATTGATTGATCATCGATATTACTTGAATTTTTCATTGAGTCATCCTATTTTTTTTTGCAAACTCTAGATTGTAACACTATGCTTATTTTGGGGGGAAATATGACATGTTGGAAATAGCTCAGTCTAATTGCATTTGGAAATTTGATAATTCAACAAAATGTGAATCTGGAATAGCATACATCATTTTTTTTTTTTAATGGAAAAAAAAAGAAGAATAAATTAAAAATGAATAAATAAACAAAATTCATGTTTAGCAGCACTGAAAATATTGAGAAGTATGCAGAAAATATTTTCACCACTTCACTTGATATTTGCATCATGAGCGAAGAAACTAAAATCTTAGCACAACAGTATGGTATGCTCTGGACCAGTGAGTTTGGTTCATGTTCAGATAGATGCATGCTTCCTTCGTATGCTTCATTGCAATTTGAAAACAGATTAACTACAATAATATCACTGTCATCAGAGTGTACATGAATTGAGTGTAGAGTTTGCCTCCTATTTTGATGAACTTGTGATGTCAGCTCAGCTATATATTGCAAGACCAAATTAGGTTGTAAGAGGTGGGCGTACTGATCTACCCTTCTTTTCTTTAGGGGATGGGGGAATGATACTATTCCATTATAGTGGTGAACATATTATTAGATTAATAGTTCTATGAACAAATTATGTGCATCCAAAATTCCAAATCATGAAATGTGTTCATACCTATTGCACATATTGCTTATGGAATGAGAGGAATGTATAGTCCATTTTTATGCGTTTTTCAGGTCACAAGTAATTTGTATGTAGATGTATGTTCGATTAGGATATATTTTAGATCCATATTTAGTTTAACTTGAAAATTGATTTGTTGACTAACTTTTAGGGGTTTGGGTGGTGTATGCTTTTCTTTTAGTTTCCAAAAGAGAAGAGTTGGGGGTGGGGGGGGGGGGGGGGATGGCTCAAAAGTGAAGAAACAAAACTATACAAGAACTAAGCAAATTCGGCCGCCCCCACTGATTTTTCAAAAAAATTATTTGGAAGGATGCCACTGGATGAATCCCCCTCTCACTAACTGTGCACAGATTGCTCACTGTAAGGACAGTCACGATTCTTTTCGGCACCAAGAGTTTTTCTAGGGGAACTTCCTTGATATGTTAGTTCCTGGTTGTCTCTTGCTCATAGGAAATTACACACACTATGATGTATAATTCACACACAGGTCTCGGCTAGGCATGAAGCGCAGAGAGTAAGTGAGTGCGAAACTGAGAGGGAGAGAGAGTTATATATATTTTTTTAATCATTGGTTATCTGCCATTGCCGAATGACAGAAGTGCCTGAGCAGTCATGGTGAGTGGAACGCAATTAATAGATCTTTGCTTGTAGAATCTTCTTTGAATACTTGTTGCATGTTCTTTTTATGTGTCAACGTGCACTGACAGCGCTGCTCGCAGAAATTTTAGGGGAATTTACCCAACAAAAGATAAAACTTGAAAGCACGGTTCAGTTGTCATTGTAAACAGAACCACTGAAGTGAGAAATCATCCATACACATAGTTGTAATATACGTCAGTCATATTGTTTGTTGACATTGAGGGGGATTTTTTCACGGTAGATGGTATTTGCAATACAATTTGTTACCATATGATGACAAAGTTTTATGTTTTGATCATTACTCTTTTATCCTGACGTACATGTAGTAGAGAAATGAGGTTACACTGTAAGGGGCGCAGATTTTGAGTAAGTTCTGAATTGTAGGCCTATTAAATATTTAAAACGATGTAGTATTCAAGATGAACCAAGTAGAATAGCATTCTTTGAGAATGTAAATATTTTACTGACATTGCTCCAAAAATTTGTTTTTTAAATATATTTTTGCTCTTTATTTATTTTGATATATTACCTTTATTGTAACTTCGATAGCTCATGTTCAGATTGTAATGCATAACTATACCAAAAGAAATGTTTGTTTTGAAAGTTAAATTCCAAATCATAATTACTCCAACATTGCCCAAAAGTGATGTACTTGTAATCTGTAGTAAACATTTTTTTTTTTCAAGAAAAAACTAAAAACGTACCTCTTCAATAAGTAAATTGTAATTCTAATATTTTTGTTTGTTATTATAATTACTCTTTTATACATGTTTTATCTTGTGTTTACTATGTCATTATCTCTGTAAAGCGCTTCGAGCAATTCGTTGGATGTTGCGCTATATAAAAGACAATTGTATGTATGTATGTATGTAAGGCTATACATGCAGTTAAGATTCTTAGTTCTCACTGCCATGAATCTTTATTTTATTTTGAGTTTGCAAACATCACATTTTGGTTGGCAAATCGATCCAGTGAGAAAAACTGTTGATTAATTTGTTTGATATCAAACTTTGTTCATTTATTCTGTCAGTTTGTCATTGATCCCATTTCCTTCAATATGTGACTGGCATTTTAACTTCCTATTACCACTTTTTACAATCACTCATAAATTTGTGTTTATTTGATTTAGATTTTTCACAAAATAATCAGTTCTTTGCTACGTATGGTTATCAATCTACAGGTGTACATGTATGTTCTAAAAGTTTATCATACATGTACAATGTACTTTGTGTATGACATATTACATACTGTATATAATGACTTTTTCATGAGGTGTAAGAAATGGAAATTAATGATCATGATTATTATAATTTTAAACCTCATATTACTATTTTAAGCCTACAATTGGTCAAAACTTTTGACATCAAATGTTACCATTGACTTCTACATCTTATTTAGCAGTCGTTAACAAAAATAAAAAAATAGTTGTCAAATAATTTGTAATAACTATCCTACAATGCATGACTTTTTAATCGGAATAGCAACTGGGGATATCTCAGCAATTTCACACATTGTGAAAGCACTTTGTAGGTGTGTCTCATGTATTTAGATTTACTATCATTTTCTATATAGCGATAACCACCCTGACCTATTATGAAGGGAGTTTGAACCCTAATTAAACAGCTGAGTCATTCAGAGCTATTTATAATGGGTTTTAATCTTCTTGCCTTACCTGTACCTCTTTCGTTTCCTGAAAGCAAGTATGATTTTTTTTTCCTTCTATGTTATGCCTGAAATTTTTCAACGTAGCTTCCTTAGTAACCAGTTATTGATCAAAGAGACATATTCCCTGACTACATGATGCCTACATGATGTTAAGGTGGTAATATCCGAGGTGCTTTAATTTTCGCGGATTTCGCACTAAAGTCAGTGTCCGCAAATATTAAAACCTGCAAATATATAAGCATGACTTTTTGTGTGTGTTTTGAATGGGCTGAATTGCGTGCAACAGGAATTCTAGAACCCACGAATATGTTTTGGGTTCGCTCAGCGTGAAAAATTAATCACGCGAAATAACAGCGTTTACAGTAGTTCATTAATCTGACATATCACACACATTTTTAGGATATATGTACATTGTAGATTAAGTAATCTTTAGCGAATTTCAAATAAATTTCATGTTATGAAATATTGAGTTGCCCACAACCAAGAATATCATACAGTAATTAAGTAAATACATATTGTAATGTAGGCATACAGTCTGAATGACTAGTGAGCTTAGTAAACAATGGCAGCTGTAGATTATAAAGGCTAATACAGATTTTCTTGTTCCATTCAAATGACAAATACAGTTTGCCAACTGCCAAGCTCAAGCAAGCCATTGTGAAGATTACTTGTGGTAGAAAGAAAAAGATTCAGCATCATATTTGTCGCCAAGAAAGATTTATTAATGCAAAAGGGGCCTCAATGATGCTATATATACCGTTATTATGCACTCTGCATAAATGCATGTATACTACATTGGACTTGTTTATAGTGTATTATACATTGTAGTTTGTTTGCTTTTCACACTGACAGTTTAGCATAATGCTTTATTATATTGTTGATTGAAAGATTGGACATCACACTTCATCTACTCGGAATAAACATTTAATCACAGGTACAGAACTACATTTACATTATTTACAATGGAGACCTACATTGTGTAAATGAAGACATTTTACAGTCCGACATGTAAATTGTAGTGCTCTTTTTATATTATTTTTTCTATTGCCTAATTTTAGCTTATATTAAAGTAATTGTAACATCCAATGTACATTTGTAGATCAGTTCTCTAATAATGCTTTAGGTAATCTCTGAGGCTATTTCCTAAGTTTATTGATTATGTCAGAATCTCATGCTTTGTTGTATTGAACTCATGTGATATAAATTTATGCAGGGAAGTCAAGCACCACATCCGACTTTTCTGAATATATTTCCCCTCTTAGCATTCTCTGAAAAAGTATGCTTTTGTTATTGTTTTTATGATTATTGTCTTTGTAAAGATTCTGAGCTTTCAAGTGGTTATTAAAATTCTCCCATTTTATTTGTTTACCTGCTATTGAGCAGAAAGGCATACAGAAGTTACCAGAGCAGCATCAACTGAGCAGCCTATTCCCTATCGTAGACCACTGGAACCCCTTCGGGAGCTACGATGGTAGGCAGGTGAAGGGTTTTGATCCCCGCTCTTCCTTCACGACCGCGTCCTCGCCCACGAACACCACCACCCCCACAGCCAAGCCTTCCGCTGCCCATCCCACCAGCAGCATGAAACCCACAGACCTGTTCAGGGATCAGGTCAATGCTCTATGGTCCTGCTTCAAGGACTGGAATGAATGCGAGCAGACCCTGGTCCTGTACTCCTTGCTTAAAGGGGTCTCTGGAACCCAGGCCAAGTTCCTGTCCCTGGTGCTAGATCAGGCGCTGGCGGAGTCAGACCTTCAACATGTAGATAGAGAAGCAAATGATCCTGGTAAGTATTCACTCACTGTACCTATCTCTTTTATTTCTGTCAACCATCTATTGGGCAATTATGTGCAATATGTCCCATATTACATTTTACTTTTATCCATTTGTGGAAATCTCTTGATATGACTATTGGATAATGGTTCTCACTAATATCACTAACATTATTGAACGGCCATGTCAAAAGATTTTTCATTTTTGGATGAAATAAATGGAAATAATTCATATTTTGTCAGGGACTCGTTACACAGAATCACCCAAATACGTTTTTGTTAACTGTGAAGACAATGAAATGATGGTTGAATTAAATAGAATTTCTTAATTCAGCTATTAATAAGTTTTGTTGTTATTGTTGTTCTCTTAATATATTTCCTTGTGGTTTGATTATCACAACTTAAATACTTCATGTACATTTAGTGTTTGATATTTGTTTAAGTGTTACTGGAATATTAAACTATAAGAGAGGATATAAGGACAGGGCTGTGACTAATCTGTATCAGTGCCTAACTCTTCATCAAGTACCTTGTAGTTGTTGCCAAAATAATTTTGTAAACAAAAAGTCAACTTTTACCTCTGGTCATACACTTGTAACCAAGTGAAGATGCTACTAAATCAATCCAGCTTAATTTATAACACTTCAATTGATGAATGACTCATAAAAAAAATACAAAATCTGTATTCAATGAGAGCTTTACCAATTTGTACTAGTTTACCTTCATATTCTTGAACAAGTTTGATTGACTCAAGAATCAAGATAAAACTACAATTAATAATCTTCCATGACCAACATTATTGAACGCTTGCCCATGAGTAGGACGTAATATTCTGTTCTCAGGTAGCCGGATAGCAGGATATTTCTGTTACTGTGCATTGTGAGATTTTCTTTGCATGGATGTCGTTATTTTAACTATAAAAATCTATGATGGTAAGAGCAGTGAAAGCTTGCATGCCGAGCATACAGTGTACATGTAGATGGTCGTTACAATACAATGCATACTGGCTGGTTCTATAAAAAGTTTGAGGATATTGGCTCGTGATCCAAAGGGACGATCATGCGACAGAAGCAGGTCCCTCACTCAAGGTCTAACCAAACCTGGTAATGCAGGGGTTCCAATGTAGTCTCCCATCTGTATGGTCATGACAAGTTTTCTCAACAGGATATTGTCGCATCTGGGTTCATGAGGGATCCTTTAGCAAGGGGAAGTTGCTCCAGACTGGGGGGTTAGGAAACGGTGAACTCGCATATAAAAGGATGTTGGAAACTAAAAGGTTATTTCAGTTATAGGACTCTCTTGAATCCTTTTCCTCTATCTCCATAAATACACTGTGAAATTGTCCTGATTTGATTTTAGATTTGGGTGGTATTTTGTACACAATATTTTTGTACCTGTACAACATACATGTAGCAATCTTAATTGACAAAATATAAAGTTTCATACTAATTCAGAGCATTCAACTTTGCGAACCCAAATTGTGATTACTTAGCATCTTTTGACCTCATATTGCAATTAGTTTCTTTCCAGGGCATCTCAGTGATTGCGTTGTCCCTGATATAGCAAACATCTTCTTAATAATTATTCACTTCTCTTTTTTTTTTTTTTTTGTACTACCGTAATTAACCTCACCTTTTTGCCGCTGAAAAAATTCAAAGTTGGGGGTGCGATTTATACACGGTACACAATTTAATTTTTTGTTTGTTTAAAGTTTCGATTTATTCCCCTCCACCTGGCGCTATGCCTGGCAATGTCTCACAGCTCAGTAATCATTGTGTTAAATCACCACTTGGAAACTAGAACAACACTCAAATTTGTCTGTCATCTTGGTTTGAATGTAATCTTTCAGATAGATCTCAATATGTAGTTTATAATAATAATTCCTCCAATTTTTCTTCTATTACAAGGCATACCACAAGGTTCTATCCTAGGTCTCTACTGTTTATTTAAATTTACATTAATGACCTTACACATTCAGCTGCACCTCGCATTTAAATTGAAAGGCCTTCCCGCGTGGGTTTTTAAGAGGGCGGTTTATACACCGTTAATTACGGTACACACAAAACTCATATTTTATCTATATTCATCCTGGAAATCCCCCTTTATACATGTAGGAATGACAGAACTTTTAGAAATTCTGGATTTTTTCACCCATTGTGTTACATGTAGATTCAGGTTAGGTGGATGACATTACAAATACTTTTCAGAGATCAATTGATCCTCGTATGAACTGGGTTTTTTTGTGAGGCAACTAATTCAAAAGTACAATGTTGAATAATGTTTTCTCTTTTCTTGAAGACCAGTGAAAAGTACATGTACAATTAAAAGCTGTAGGCCAAATCTCTGGAGTTAATCTACATTCTTACACTGTGTAATCAATGTTATGTACATTGACATGTATGCCTTGTGCAGTTATCTTAGGTCCAGATAATCAGATATATATCTTAAGATTTGACTTACACTAATAGCTAGGAATCCAGGGACTGGGATGTCATACATAATATGATCATAATTGGTGATAAATTATGTCTGTAGATTTTGTTGATAAATTTGATAACAGTACAATTCCCACATGAATTTAACAGTTTATTACATTTTGAGCAACTTAATTGGGATGAATCTGTGTCAACAAATCAGTCATGTGATTTTGATCTACAAATGAAACTGAATTAATTAAGTTTAAACGTGAGCAGATCCTTGTCTGTTAAATCTACATTTGTGTGGGAGTTTGGATTGGAATTTAATTTTGTTGTGGTATTATTGCATTAGCTATTGCATTAGTTATTGCATTATGTTTTTTCTACATGATTATGCATAGACCTCCTAGTGACCTAGGCTACTTGTTTACCTTTATTTATGCAAATAGGAGATGCACATGAATTAGAAAGGAATGTAGTTTTATATTTTCATGTATTTTGTAATTATTTTGTAATTATTTATTTTTACTCTTTTTACATTGTTATCTTTATTATTTGGCTCTTAAATACTTTGATTGTAACCCGTTGGACAAAAATACCTCTTGCAAACTTTTAGAGAGTTTTTGAAGGGCTGATTATTATTTCCTCAGTAGCCAGGACATGTTGAGAGTGACTCATTTTGACATGACCTCCAGTCAGGAAATAGTTCACTTCAGCCAGACTGCACTGTGCAATCCCACACCCAGTATTATTACCCACACTCTTTTGTTCAAATCAATTCATTTTAATAAACCACTAAAGACTTAAAAATTAGAAACCTACATGAGAAGGTGGTATTTAAGATTGATATTTACTATTTTTGTTAGGTTTGTACATCCATACTCCTTTACCCCCCACCCCACCAAAAATAAATAAATAGTAATTTAAAGAAAAGAGGATAAAATAAATGGGGGAAAATCATTTCATACTCTGTAAATAGTGAAATTAAAATACCGGTAAACACAATTTTGTAATGAGATGTGAAGGATCTGAATTACCGGTATAAATTTTGACTTCCCAGGGAGTGTGGTTGCCCCAACCCATCCCCCCTTTAAAAAAAAAGTACAGTGTATGAGGTTGCTTCAAAGTATTGTTAAGAGTTTCTTAGAATGTTCTGTTTATATTTAAATTGATAAATGAGGTTTCAATTGTTACATGTAGATATACAAAGTACTCTCACTTCCACTTTTATGTTAGATTGGATACGATACTTTCGATGGGCATCACTGTCCATTCTCTGCTTGCTTGGACAGTAGAACCCATACAGTGTAGCTCTGTATTCAACAATAATGTATTCAATATTAAGGTATCTGACAGCAAAATAGATGAAGATATTAATTCTAATCATATTGTATCAAACAAATTTAAATCTTCATCATGCAAGGCCAGCTTTGATAGAGGCAGACTTGGTTATTGTGCATCTGATTCTGATAGCTTGTTTTGCCAGCGACTATCGGTCCTTTTGGTGTGCTTAAGTAAAACTACCTGTAGCTATGTAGTTACCATGGAATTTCATGATTCAGCCATACTTACCGTAATGAGGATGTATATAATAAATCACATGTATACGAATGCACACGTGGCTGTATACATGTGCATTTTGGGGCTTTGACAGTAATTGCATGATGGAGGAAACAGAGATTTAGCGGTTAGAAATGAAGCGTGGCTCATTGTAGAAATGGGCTGTACTCCAGGCATTTCAAATGGGTTCAAGTCAAGATAATCAGGTCTCAATTGTAACCCAAACATGAAACCACAATACCATACCATACCACAAACATGTACCCTTGAATTATATCACTGTCTCTTTTATTAAAGTTTTATTACATTAATGATTCCTACAATGGCCAGGCATGTGTTTTTCAGTTAATCAGGGTTTGGATTTATAGCCAGAATTTCTCTTTGTATTTGTCATAATAGTGCAATAAAAAGTGTGAACAATTTGATTGGAAACTGATGTATATAAAAAGGCCAATACATGCTTATACCGGGGGAAGGAAAAAAATGGGAGTTGATTCTTTTGCAGGGGCGTTATTAAAGTATTATAGTTGCATCTTCAAATTAAAATCAGGGCTTTATATGCATATGTGATTGGATGGTTATAAAGTAGGTTGCTCACTTGCTGCATCTTTGCATCCTTATTACATGTGAACCCATGCTGTTGACATATCATCCTTTGCTGCGGATACAAAAGCTCAGTTTGAAAGGCTTTTCAAATCACGGTTTTCCAGGGTTCTATAATAGATGCCTGGTATTTTCAGAAGGTAGCTAGCAATCAGACAACTATAGGCTTATGAGCTGTATCTTGAGTTGAATTGAGAACGAGAAGCAAGCCTCCTCCTGCTGATATTAATCACCTCCTCTGCAATTTATTCATGTTTCCGTTCATGCACGTCTGGAACCTAGTAAAGTTCAACATTATATGTAATGCTACATGTATACTCATATATGTAAATATAGATTCAAAATATTAAACTCAGGCAGTCTACAAAATGCATGTAATATACTGTACATGTATGAGTACGTGTCTGATATTGACTCAATGTTTGCTATAATTATATATACATACACTGTAGACAATTATGACAAATTTTCAAATGGAGGGGCCAACACGTATGTAAGGAAGACCCCAAGGACTCAAGCCCTAATATGTTTAGGCTACTTACATTATCAGGTATATGGTGTGATATTTTTAAAGCATGCTTTAGGTTTTGGTAAATGTACTTTTTTTTTAAAAATACATGTAGCCAGGAGTGTATAATTTCCGTCACGTACACAAGTTTTTTCTATCCTGGTTCATCGATGTGGCAAAGTAAACCACAAGTTGATGGGGGTTATGTATATGTGCTTGCTTACAGTAGAGTTTTATGTCATGAAGTTACAATAGAAAGCTGAAATAAAGTGATAAAGTATAATAATGATAAGAAGATGATTTTAACTTTGAGGGCTAAATTTCACTGAAATTGCTCTAAATTTTTGCTCTAAATTATGTTTACAAGGGCTTCTTCAATACAAATATTCATGAAGTGGAAAAACGTGGTACTCTTTAAAGTTTAATTTGCAAATTTTTTATAAGTATGATGCAGCAGTTCTTTCCAAATCGGACTAGAGCGATCATGATACTGTTACTAAACATGATCTTTTCTTTCTGGTAATTCTCCCGCAGATTTTGTACGAGGCTTGAACCTTGAGAGCAAAGAGGAAGCCATGGCTCAGGTTCTTTCCCACCTACCCCTCCTCCAACCCAGCAGTACGGAGGCCAAGGCAGAGTACCTCAAGCTCATCCCAGAGATCCTCAGCTACATGCAGGACAAAGGCATCCTTCTAGAGGAGGCACACCAACTCTTCACATACCTAGTCATACACCCTGCTCTCAGCTGCGAGGAACAACTCCCAAGGAGTAAATGGATCAACCAGTTTGACGATCACCAGTCCTTCTCCCCATCATCGTGTTACTCCAGTCAGCTGGGCTCAGACCAGCTGGTGTCACCTTTCCTCAAACCATCCCCCTACGCCTCCCAGGTGGGGTCAGAGGGGTCCTCAACGGGGCTCCTCAGAACGGGGATGTGTGGTGATTGGTATCAAGGGAGTGGTGGAGGTGATGGGGGTGGTGGAGGGGGAGGAGGAGGACTTCTGGTGGGGTCAAACTCCTTTCATCAACCTCTCACAACAACCATGTCTGCACCACCAGCTGTCAATGTAACAGGAGCTTCAACAGGTATGTAACATATTTCATGTTTATTGACTCATCATTATTTCAAAATGGTAAATTAGTAACTCATTACAGGACTTCATAATAACTATGTTGTCAGGAGTCATATTAAGGCATGGAAAAATTGGGTCCTGCTTTAACCCTGTAATAAAATAAGTTTTTATGACCGTCATAGTAAATGGACTGCTACTGAAAACCATGATTGCAATTTACATGCATTCATGTTATATTTTGCTGCTTGTCCTTTAAATTAGATGTTTAATATTGGGGGGATATTCTCCAGATTTGACCTGTCAGGATGCACTTTCCATTTATTTTGGTCGATAATTTTTTATATATCCTGAATGCAGCTGCAGTTTATTTGAGAAGTACACTGCTCCTATTTCATTTCTTGTGTCTAATTTTAGTCATGTTTTCCTGTTAGTTGAATATACATCAATTATTTCAAGCTGTTTCCAAGGAAGAGAGTTGAATCACTCATATTTCATCAAAATATGATCGTTTTTGTCATCTTGCAGATGATTGCCTTCTTGGCAAAGGAAAGAGGAATAGCTTCTTAGAAGAAAAGAGTGGAATGAAAGGTGAGTTGATTTTCTTATGGTATCTTAATGGTTCCATAACCTACATGTATATATAAATACAGTGTTCAAGAAAGTCTTGATATATTATTTGAATTCTCTTAGTGAACCCTCTATTAAACACCATAGGTTCTGCAATCACACTTTTATTAGTATTTTCATGAATCTTTAATAACCTGGTTATATGGCTTAAAATTTAGAAGTTTTCTCGAAATCTAAATAAAGACTGTGGGTGATTTCTTTTCTTATTGATAATGAACATTGAACTCATGGAAATATTTATATTGAGGGGTTAGTGAAGCTTAGTCATATACACACACCTGTTATTCTCTATGAAGACACTTTACTTTTATGAATGAATTTAGTCTGTGACCTTGTTAGCAAATTTGAAATCTATATTTGCTAGTAAAAGGTCAATGTTGTTAATCTTGCATGAATGTCTAATTTGCACATGTTGTGTAGCTGTGTATGTTGCACAATGTTATGCACAATACAAACAAAATATGCAATGCATAAATATGGGGAAAATGTCTTTTTTTTTTGTTAGAAAGAGATTGCCCCAAACAGTAGTATTTTTGTATAATAGATAGGTCATGGTTGATTGTATTATGGCTAGGTCAAATGGGTGAGTCACTTGATAGTTTCCTGTTTGAAGGGAGAAATAGAAGATTCATTCACAATACGTACAAATGATTACGCATCAGATAATCTTAATCCAATAGAATGAGGAACAAAAGCCTGTGAAAAGGGGCACCAAGTTGGACTGTTTATAAACTTGTATTCTTTTTTTAATGATGTTGCTTGTCTGACACTCTTATTTGTTGTTGAAAGAAGAACAAATGCTTGTGAAAAAAAAGTATAGCATGTTTGACAATTGAGTATTTGATTTATATTTTAATGTGATTTTGCATTTGTATCACTAAAGCATTGAGATTACATCTCTGTTTCCCTACTTCAGTGTGCCACTTGTATATCTTTATGAAAATTATTAAATTCCTAATTTCAGTATTGTTGCATTAACATTTGATGTTTGCTTTGTCATGACAGATGTACCAACATGGTTGAAAAGCTTGAGATTACACAAGTATACAAGTCTGTTTGAAAGTATAGACTATAATGAAATGATGGCACTTTCTGAAAGGCAGCTGGAAGAAATGGTAAAGAACCTTATCTCCATAGATATCAATCATTTCTTAATTTTTTTTAAAACTTTTTTTATTTGGGGGGGTGGGGGGGCTTTAAATTTACATTGTACTTTTTCATTAATATTTAGTCTTTGTGATTATCAGTTTGCACATTTTAGTGATATCATTTTCACATTTCATAGAGTAATTCATAAGATTACTTTGTGTGTACAGTGTATGGAAACATACAATGGAATTGATGTGAAGCAGAATAAATAGTATCAAACAATTTTTTTCAATTGGAAGAAAAGTTATGTTTATGTATCAATGTCTTGAAAGAATTTTAGGCCCACCCATTAGCTTTAAAGAAGCAGAGCGAAGGTTTCAAAAGGCTTTTATCCTTAATAATGTTGGTATCATTGCAAAGTTTATGTTACAATCTTTCTAATGGTTCATATTTAGTTATCAAAAATTGTTACAGAATTGACTTATCTGCTATTAAAAGTGGTGAAATTACTACCCGATTATTCCGCCCTCGTTCGGCCTGCTATTGTGACGTACGATTTGTGACGTAGGAGGTTGGGCACATGAGCGCGAGAGCGCTCCCAAGAGCTCTCACACAACTCTCGCCTGCATGCATTATACGTATACAAACGCCACTCGAACGCTAAATATCTGATCAAAATGTCCGAGCTCGAAGAAGAGGTTTTACTCGATTTAGAATTCGAAGTTGATGAGCACAGCTCCACAACTAGTGACAGTGGTACTGATATTGACGATGATGATGATGGGGGTGTAGGAGAGATGGAAAAAAGAGAACAATTCGGAGAAGACGGCGTCGATGCTGGTGCAAGTCCAGTGATAGTATATCTGCGCGAGCTGGCTGAGCTGCCAGCTGCCGCTCGCGCTCCGCTCCCCAGACCCCGCTCAACTGGCGATCGATCTGTCATGCACCTTAATTGTCACTGGGGTGACTGGGCGCGACATTTTCGAATTTGTCGGGATGTATAGGGCTCTTTAGCAAATTTCACGGATAACAAAACAAAGACGATCAGATGTGAGGTTATATTTGGCGAAAATCAATTACAAATATGCACCATTCATAAATAGAACTGCAGCTGCAGGACATAAACATGAGGGAAGCTCGCGACTCACTCATCATATGGTATCCGTATATAATCAACAGCATTCACTATCACGCCAAGGGCAAGGCATGATGACCGAACAAAATATGCAAAACATCTCAGCAAATTACACAGAACGGAAGGGTATTTGGACAAATCGAATTGCACGATTCACCCCTCGTATTATATAACCTAAATTTGCTTAATATTATATGTAATTACATGATTTCTAGAGATTGTTATTCCACTTTCTTGTCAGGATATGAAGCATGCAAAGTCTGGATAATGTTTACGTATACGCCTATGCAAAATACCGCACGCGAGCTGTGCGAGAGGCGAGCTTGAGGCATATAATTGCGATCGTGCCCAACCAGGGACGTCATAATCGGCCTACTGCGCGAACAAACTGTTCAAGTCAGGAATAGAAGTTTGAGGAGGTTCTTGGAAAAAGCTTCTTACCGCGTTTCTTTTATTTTCACAAGACTTTAGACCAGAATGGGTGTGTTCAAATTGGTCTACGCTATCCGGACATGTGTAATTTGCCCATTTTGAGTGATTATGTGAAATTTCTCCGCCTAGCTTCTTTAACAATCCCATGTATCAACTATTAATTCAATGACCCATGCTCTGCCTTATAATGCATCTTGTAATGTACATGTACTTTATATAAAAACTATATTGATATACTATGTACATCCTTGAATTCATCATATGATCTGACAGTGAAAGAATGATATCCTTGTGTGCCGGTTAACTAGTATATTTAATTCTCTTTAATACCTTATCATGTGGTGTTCTTAACGTTGCTCAGTAAATCATGTGATGTGGAACCCAGTGAATGATACCCTTCAGCTATTTGTTTTACTCTGTACTTTCTCATGTACAATACCGTACGTTACATTGACAACATGATCATGTGATGTGGGACTGATTGAATGGTGATTGTGTGTTTATATTATCACAGGATGTGACGAAAGGAGCGAGGAATAAGATCATGCTCAGTATACACAAGTTGAAAGAGAGGCAACCCATTCTCAGAAATCTAGAAAAGGTCAGACAAGATTGAATTGATTAGCATGTGATGCCAACCGCATTTCATGTTTCACTATGTCTGTAACTTTCTTTTAATGTTCTCATTTTAAAATACTTTTTTCTGAAGTACTCTATTTTAATATCTACGTTATTATTTCAATGCTACAGATATTTACAACATGCATAATATACACCTAGGGATGTTTAAGGCACTTGCAGTAGGGATGTCAAAGCCTTCAAGAGCTTGTAATTAGGCATATTTCAAATTGTTCAAGTAATTGAGAGTCTAAGAAATGCCCAAACTTTAGAAAGTGCATTTCACTCATGTAATTAAGGAACTGTTGACAAATATTATATCTTATCATGATCAATTATATTCTCAATGTATTAGAGGAAGAACAGTTGATGGCTAGAGACCCAAGCAAGTTATGCAATAAGAGTTTTGAAAGATATCACAGTTTTAATCGTAAAATGATAAAGTTTATTGTGGGTGAACAACATTTAGGCCTTTCTTTAAATTCTATTCTGCTGGGTTAAATAATGTATAACTTGATGTAAGTAATACTTGTTGGTGAAATGCACTGTGAGCATAATTGAATTTAACAAATAACTAATTTGCAAACAATCACTCGTTTGGTCATGCATGTGTACTTCCCGATGAGTACTAAAAACTTGCTATCCTTATACATGTATTTTCCTCTTAAAGGTATTATGCATTGTTGGTGACAGTGAAAGGGTCAAGAATAGATGCACTTGCCAAATAAATGGATAAGTCATAGAAAAGCAAAATTTCTTTTTAACACTAATAATTATAAACAATGATTCATTCTCCTAGAACGTTCTTATATGCCTTTAGAGAATATTCAGATAGGTGTTTGCACTATTCAATCAGTTATATCTTTGTTGAATATATTAAATCATTTGTTTTGTATTGTTAAAAGTTATTGGTTAACAAGTTATGAGTACTTAGTAAGGATAAAAATACTCTTTAAAGCCACACTTTCCTACTTGTAGCTACTTGCTCCCTCTATATAGAAAACAATCGGTGACCATTGGTCCCCCATGATCCTCTTTTTCTTATGTTAATTGAGAGCCAAGTTGATAAGATAACCCCCTGTCCAGTGACCTTACAAGGCGGTCTAATCCCTCCTATAAACTAGTACAGATAAGCTTTAAATGGTTCTAACTAGAATACCTTCTCTTATAATGCAGGACATCATGTCAACGGGTAGCTCCAAGAACCTGAGGAACGCACTCAACGACATCAAGAACATCATCAACACACCGATGCATGCCTTCAACCCCAAAGAGTACCGAAGCAGCAGCAGTAAGTCTGAGGACATCGGTACCAACCCTGCCGGTGTGGTGGGGGACATGAGGCCAGAGAGTGGTACGGACTCTGAACAAGGCTCCATGCCGGTCCAAGAAGGAGACTTGCCAGGACAGATCACAAGGTTCATGGGCAAAAGTAAGCTGTTTATTCTCTTTTATTGGCATAGGGACTTCCCAGCCCCTTATAGTGTCCACTATGAATTGTCTTTGTATATTGTCTTTATCCACAGATTGCCACTACAGTCGAGTCATTGTCAGTGTCCAAGTAGGTATTCTGATATCATTTCAGGAGAACCAGAATGGTGTTAAATCATATTATTTAATGCAGATTTGAAACCCTTCTTGCTTTCAAATGCAAGGTATAGAAGAAGTTCAAAATAGAGATTTTGATGAGTTATATTTCCTTACTCTTTACTCAAAGAAGAGTTAATTTTGTGTACGAAATAAATTGTCTAAGTGGCAAAAAAAGAAGGAAATTGTCTATTTTATTGCTGACAGGTTTAAAAATGCATGAATAATTTCAACCGTTAAAAATATGTAACATAAATTTAAGGAATGTACGTGCAAGGTGAGTATGATTACAACATGCGGAGATGATTTCCTGCTTTAGGTAAAAGTGAATTATTACTGCATGAAACATTTCTCGTAAAAATTGGTTTTTGATTCAGTATGACACACTTTTTTTCTTAGATCCCAGCCCAAGATATTTTTGGTTTCATTACCAAGAGGCACATTGCATAATTGCAATCTCATGCCAATATGGAAAGTTGAAAACAACATGGATAAAACCAATGCACAGTTTGAACAAGCAAGTCTGACACTTTATTTGATGTGTGAAATTCTAGTATAAAAATATACAGGTTTTTTATGAAACAAGTGTTTGAATTGACAAGTAATTTTATCGCAAAGATCTGTCCTCTTTGATGAATGAAATACTCATATAATGTTTATCACCCTGGTTAGATTAGTGCTGTAACATGGCTTGAAGGTTGACATAAAAATATAATATTACATAATAAAAGCAATTCATTAAGACAGGATTACAAACTGAAGCAATGAGGAAGTTCATAAAGATTAATTATAAAAATGAATGTCTTAAACATCAGTCTCATAGGAATACATATATTTCATGAATATTGAATAATGACAGGGCAAATTCCCAAGAGAAGAACCAATTGGTTGAACGACCATACCAATGTAAAGACAGCATTCATCATGAAGTTCATGTCTGTACCTTTTAAGAGGCATGATAATTCTCCAGTACATAGTACATCAAACACTTTAACCTTTCCAATAAATATACCTCCTGATCTTTCCACATAAAGAAGCTATATAATTATTTTCTGCAAAGGAACCCTTATCCAGCATTTCTGAATTGCTGTCTATACCCAGCCCTCCCCAGCCTCTCTCCTTAACACAGGGAGCATACCATACTGCGTAAACGAGATGCTCGTATGTTAAACTGTGTTGCTGTCACTTCCCCTTCAAAAAGTTTGCTCAGTACCTTATATAGAATGCCATGGGAGTCATGCCAAAAAGGTATGGATGTAATATATTAGGCCTGATTAAATTAAGTTACGAAGTTTCCTTTTCATGACAGAATAATCCCTATATCAAGTGTACGTGATATACCTCATGTGAGCTCTAGTGATAGAGAATGTTGGCACTTAACCTGATAAGGAAAGATTTATTTTTTAAATATGAAAACAGTAAATTCATGCTGATGATCCATTCCACACAGAGTTTCTGAAACGATTTTTTTTTTAATGATTAGTTTATCTAATTAAATATTTAGATCTTTCTTTTCACATTCATTAATTGGGTAAAATTCATTCAGACTTCTTTTCTCTTCATAAATTAGATCAAATTTATAAATAATTCTTAAATCACTTTGACCTTCTGCACATGATCTTTAGGGGGGAAAAGGGTTGGGATGGGTTGAGATGGGGTAGATCGACAATATTGGATGCTCGTTGCTTAGTTTCAAGCATACACATGCTTTCTTAGCAGTCAGTTAAAAACAAAACATCAAACCAATATTCATTCGAGATTGTAATAAAACATGAATTCTTTCATTTGTATGTAGAGAAACTTCATTTTGAATGATTCTGAATGATTCTGAAATGCATTATTTGCAATAATCAAGATATGTGAGCCTTTTCATCAACAAAACTGTAAGAGATGACTGATTGTCACATCCGATTGCCTTATCCAATGGTTGAGTTATTCCTTTTCCTGTGTATACATTCTCTATCCCCTAGAGACATCAATTCTATCCTTTTAGAAATCATATTTCTAAAATCCCAAAGCTTTCACTCTAAGATAAGGCAAAAACAGGTTCTTGGCAACCACATGGACCACCAACATTTTACTAGACGAATTTGCAAGTGATGAGTATTTCAAAATGAAATGATGCTTTCTGTAGATGAGATTAAAGCATGTTGTAAACTGCTGTGTCATGAATATACAGCCTTACTACCTATTAAAGTACAGATTTCAACATCTCAGCATCTTTACATTTACTTTCATCTTGAAACAAAACAAACAACATTGAATTGTACTAAAATTAGAGCCGACAATAGGATTTGGATGCTGTGAAAAAGTGATATCTCTATTTACACTGGTTTTGATATGGTACCTGAAACAAGCAGTACTTGTAGAATTGTTGATCATGCTCATGCATTGATAACGCTCTTTCATTCATTTCAGTGTGTGGTACTTCCATAACTTTTGTTATTGGTTATTCAGAAGGTCTTGGTTTTTATTTCTCAAAATTGTTGCTAAATTCCTGAAGAGGTCCTTTTGTTTAAAGACAAAATGAAACTTTTGTGGCTTTCATGCTTAAAAAAAGGTCTTGGTTCATCAATACTGTTTATGACTCAATACTACAAACAACCAAGTCAAATTTACAATGACTGCCCCCGCCCCCTACTCTATTACAACACTTACTTTTTTTACAAAATGAACATGAAGCAGAATCCCCTTTTTTAAATGTTGTTGTTGTATTTAGCATTATATGGTAATCAGTCAAATTTGATGATTATCACCAACTATTTATTTGATCTTCTTAGTATGAACTTTAATTATGAAAAATTATATGACCTCTCTCTTTTATGATTATTCTTTCCCGATTGGTGTCCCTGTATTTTTGTCGCTATTGTTGTTAGTTTCCTTTTTTATAGTAAAGCAAGTGTCCATGCATTACTTAATTTAACCCCTCTCCTCTCTTCCCCCCTAGTAAAGAAAGAAGAGTGAGTTAATGATGCTGTTTAATAAACAAAGGATCTAACTTTATGCTAATGAGGGGGCTGTGGGGTGATAGCATAGTGATAAAGATCAACAAGAGTAAATAAGGAGACATGTGATTTGGATGAGTAACATTCATATTTAGAGTATTTAGTTTCCTGTACTACTCTCAGGCAGGATATTGACGTAGCAAGCTTCATATCCTCACACTCAATAGCTCTCACAATGCATGTACGTCAAAATGACATCCATTTGTTTTTAATAGAAGGAAATGATGTGAATCTTTTGCACAATAAAAGCTATTGACACGGATATTGACATATGTTTTAATTGCATGTAAATTAACTTTCAGGGTATTTGGATTCTTTATACTTATTAGAATAGGTTTAGAAAGAAAAAAAAATTTAAGGTAGAAACTGGGTAATTCTTAAATTAAAAACAATATATTTTTTTTAAAAACATAAAACTGTATTTTGAATATGTTCGGGCCACTTCTAAGTCACACAAAGTATTTAAATTTCCACCAAGCCTGGGCCCCGTCTTATAAAGACTTGATACTTGCGATTAGTATCAATCGCAACTATATACATGAGAGAAATGAGCATGCACTGGGTTTGCTGCCCTCATCTTTTATTAAATTGACTGTCATATTTTGTTTCCTCCCCATGCAGTGTGCACTCAGCTGCTGATGACACCGAGACCTCATGAAGAAACGATAACGCAGTACTTGCAGCTTCTGGACAAGTGCTATAACCATGAGGCATTCACAACGGCACAGAAGAGCAAGCTATTGTCATGGAGAAAGAACTGCCAGAAATTCAGTCCAAACCCATACGCCAGAAAGTTATCTATCGATAGCAAGCAGACCAGAGGGTAAGCTGCCTGCGCAGTACAATTTAATCCAATATCAGCCATCAATGAGCTCAATTTATTATATTCCTACATGTATACCCTTGGAAAAAATCTTTCCATACTGAGGTGTGAATTTGCAGACAAAAAAAAGGCTCGCGTTCACAAAACTTGTCATCAGTGACAGCTGACATTTTTTTGTTATGAGTTACTGAAATCCTTGCTTCTGATAGGTTATCAGCAGATTTGTCACTGAATTTTGTCATTTGTCATTGAAAAAAGGCTTTGGGAAATGCCCCCCCCCCTCCCCCCCCCCCCCCCCCTCCTGATGTATTCATATATGAATGTTGTTAGAAGAATACAAGGGCATATTTCGTGTTTGATAACCTGACAAAATATTGACATCTTTTCGTATATAATGCTGAATCAGACATGTAAAGCTATCACCTCTGCTTCATGTCCAGGGGTAGTGTCTTCAATGCACCCAGCTACCTGACTCTCATAAACAAGTGATTTGCAAGGGATCAAAGGATTGGAGGCAAATTGTGTGGGAGAGGGGGGATTTATCCTGATTTACATATATAACCAATTTACAGGTTCTCTGAAGTGTGTGAGTGCGTGTGTGTCTTGGGATTTTATGGAGTGCTCGTCGGGATTGTATAGAGCGTGTTTTTAATGCAGGGTTCATGGATTCATTCTTTGTCTTATTTTCACTGAATATTTTTAATTGCCAATTATGCAGCGGCTCTTCTAAAGAACGCACATCCATCATAGAAATTGATCTCCACTTCCATGTACAGCTGTAGTTTTCCGTGGAATGTAATGAGTCCGTGAAAATGTTTTCATCCATGTATGGATGGACCTCATGAGTATGTCAGAATAAGTTTGACAAAACTCTGGAACGCCTTAACTAGCATTTCCATGTTATTGCCCTGTACTATTTAAAAGTTAAACTTGTGTTATGTCATCAAGAGGCAGAGACATGACAACAAAAGACATGTTATTTCTTACCTCGCGTAATGTATCAAGCAAATTCTTAACTGGTAAATTACTAATGAAGTAAAGATCAGATATCAAACCAAGATAATATATGCTCTCCAGGGGAGTGTGAGTGTGCAATGTTAAGTACAACATCACAATTGAATCAGCAACTAGGATATTAATACCAGTACTTAAAACGCATTGGGTGGTTACTTGTAAATATTATTTTGTTTATTCCTGGAAAACAAATGAAATATCTTATTGGTTAAAAATCACATAACCAGCAACAGACCATATTCCAACTCATTTCCTTCGTAATTTGTTACAGATGGAGTCATTATTCAGGAGCATTCAACGAGCACGTCGCGGGTAGCACGGGTGTGTCTGTAGGGGGTAGAAGACCAGTCAGTAGACAACCCTTTGGGGGTCTGTCACAACCACATCTCAACCCGCTACTATCTATGAGTAGCCTCGGAAGCCCCAGCCAGGCATACAGACAATCACCGGGTAGTAACATGTTATTTCACAGACAGGTAAGTCCTCTTTGGTCTTTACATTTAATACAATTTGATTCTTCATTCTTTGTGTGGACTCAAATTTGGCCTTGTCAGAAAGAATGGGCTCCTATCTCTTTCGATGACCAAGAATGGCTTGGAAATTATTAAATAAAGAAAGATTTATGAATAGGAAAAGAGGTAGATCAAATGCGCCAAGACAAGAATAAAAGATGAAAAAACAAAACAAACTATTACAACAGTTTTAATAGTCCAATGTCATACTCCACATCAAATTTTTACAGGAAGGGAAAGTCTAAAGATCAAATTGCAGTGATATCTCGCAATTGTAGATTTGGTGATTCTGTATAATGTTTATTGATATCAACAATGGAAAACCAATGTAGGTTTATAATTGTGAGAAAATCAGGCTCCATGGTATTGTTTTGATCAATCTAGTTTTAAACATTTCAAAAGTTCCATGAACTGTATGTATAGTCTTAAATATTATGAATGCTTAATGTATTGGTTGAGGTAGACTTTATATTGTTGGTACTATAAGTCTGACTTGATTTCAGCATAAATTACATGAAGTATGCTGTATGCATATAGTTCAAAAAGTTATCTGCCAAGATATGGGGAAGGAGGATCAAATACCCCCCCCCCCCTTTCCCCCTCCTTCCCATTATCCTTCCCCGTCACTATTCAGCACAGCATGAGTATGGTTGAGGTTAATAATTGGGTCAATCAATAAATCCTGATGCCAGAGAAATTGCAAAATTATATTTTTAAGAAAGAGGGCTCACATGCTCCCCCTGGAGGGTAATGAAAGAAAAAAGTAATGTCACATGCACTCTCACGTCATGTGACTCTCTACTCACTACCCAGCAACACAGGATCTCTTTCATTGCTAATGTGGAAGTGAAAATTACTAATACCCAGTATTATGTGAATCATCTTCCTCTCTTGAAGTCGTCTCTCTCTCTCTCTCTCTCTGTGCATGTGAACTTGTCAGAGCTTAAATACGTCCCAGTTTACACCTCTGTGGTATTAAGGCTTTCAGCTGCCAACGATATTGGCAGAAAGGCTGTCTGTCTGTCACTCATCTTACTTTTTTTATGTCACCCATTGTTCACACTTAAAGAAACAGATCTTTCTTTTTGTACTTGATTGAAGTGAAATCTCTCATTTAATAAAGTTTTGTGTAGAAAATATATTGAAATGATCTGGGGGTAGTAGCAAACATATGGTAATGATGGAATGAATATAGGTTTATACACAGTGAAGGGTGATCATTTTTATTGCTGGTGATGATAAGCAATCCATCCATTTTAATCCATTTTAAACTTAAATAAAGCATACAATGAAAGAGAGAAAAGGGTGAGGGAAGATGAGCAAGTCATATCGTTACCCTTTCTATTTACTTAACCGTTATAGCACCTCATTAGAATAGGAAACTCTTTATACACGCTTCAGTTACATAATGACTCATTTGTATTTGTGATATGAGCATTTGTGTCATTTTGCTGAAAGTGACCTAGTGGCAAAGTGAAATAAAGGCACCTATAACATACATTATAAGGGGTCAGTCCTGCATTTTATACCTCAGTAGAAGTGCATATAGTAGAACTTGGATGGTATATTTTTGCATTTCTACCAATCCGTTGTTACTTTCTGATATTTAAGTTCAAATTTACACTTGCTCAGCACATCGTTGACCAGAGTATGCTAACTCTCTCGTTAAGAAAATAATTTGCATTTTGCTGTCGTTGTAAATGTTTGTTAGGGTATCCCTTTAAGCTATTAGGGGGAAACTCATGAGCAGCCATCCAGTGAGAATAGACAGGAAACATACAGGGAACGCGTGGAGACTACAAAATGTGAAGTCTCATTAAATCATTATAGTGGAAATGATTAACTTTAAAGATAAGTGCGGTAGACGTGTAAGAGGGAACGAGAGAGAGAGAGAGAGAGAGGGGGGGGGGGGACGACGTGTTTGAGTGATTTATATATAAAGAGAGATAGAGAGAGAAAGTGAGATGAAGAGATAGAGAGTGACTGGGATACGATGGGATGGATTACAAGTTAGAAGAGAAATGTCACTCCTGGCAGTCCATTATTATGAAATACAATGTGTCACTCATTTGTCAATAATCATATTATGCTATCTCTTATGTGTTGCATAGTTTTTTTAAATTGTATACGGCAAATGAAGAAAATGCTTTGTTTTTCAAACCTTATCGTTTGGTCGAAATCTAGTTGAATTTTGTCGGAAATGATGGAAAATCATTGTGGGAAATTATTTTTGGAAAAAAAAGTTTTAAAAATTATTTTATGGTGTGTTTGAAGATTGTTCAAGTTTGTGAATCTAGCAATGATCTATCTTAAAAGCTTTTCTTCAAAAAAGTTTGTTTGTTAGTTTTCCTACTGTGAATAACCTTTCTCTGTTTGTTTCTTGGTTTTCCTGTCATGAAAATTACTTTGAACTGATCTAGCTTTACAATATCTTAAACTGCTAAGTCATCTTTTTTCACTATTGATCGATTGTCTGCCTATATATTTTTATCATGAGTACTGACAGAAGATTCTTTCTCTTCCCATACCCTAGTCTCTTGGTGGCAACCCCCACTCCATGGTGCAGAGGACCAAGTCCGCCCCCAACCATCGACGGTCATCACAACCAGCCCCGCCCACCTACTCACCCCAGCACCCACCCCTAACCAGAGCGGAGACGCCTCTTCACTCCCTCGGAGAGCCAGACATCACAGATAGATTAGAGATGCTCTGTAGGAGTGTCACGGAGCATGCATTAGGAGGTAAGAAGATGGTCATCTGATTAGGGTTTCTTTTTAAAATTCATATCGATGACAGTTGAAGTCTTTGAAGCTATGTTTACATGCTCTTTCACTCAATTGATCAGACTGTATAGATGTAGAATGTTGCATAGTTTATGGTCTTGTTTTGCTTACAATGTTCCATATCATGCCAGACTATTGATGCAATAGGCACGATCCTTCCCAGACATTGGACTAAAATCTGTAGATTTATTACCAAAAATAGAAATTAATAAGTGCATTGTCTTATCTATTTACCAGACATGTTAAAGCCAGCCTTATTAATCCACAATAATATGTTTTAGATTGGCAAAAATGTCTGTTGATGAGAGGTATCAGTGTAGATGTCACTTCCAATCATTTTCAAGACGCAGATTTTTTTCTTATTAAAGATAAGGAGTGTTTGCTTTTCCAAAGGGCAGATACCGGTACCTTTTTCACTTGAATCTTAAGTCTATAGAGGAAGGATGATCTGGTATTTTGATAACAATTATCTATGTATTGATATGAAGTTTATCGTTAAGAATCATGCTCCTTGGGACTAAATGAAGATTGCTTGATATCCATCACCAAAAGGTTAAGGGAAATTAAATAAATTATTATCCAGAACAAGGGGGAAAAAGGTCCTCATGATCCATATGTTTCTTTGTTTCATTTTCACATTGTTTTGTCTTTATTCTTTTTTTCCCCTTCTGAACAGATGAAGCAGATCACAATGGTGAAATGGCAGGACATTGACATGCCTACCCTTTCACCAAGGAACTGACAAAGAGCGGGACAATGGGTATATAACGACAAATAAAGACTGCATCAGGAGTTGGATTCCTCCCAGTTGCCCTCCAGCTACCAGAACCCAAGGTGGCTTCAATACCAGCTCTCCGTATCTGCCGCTGGTCACGGAATATAGGCATCAAGGGCTTTTCATGATAACACCAAGAAGCGGTTTAAACTCTGCACCATGAAGACAATGTTGGGCATTGGCAAGACATCTGGGACCCGTTTCACAAAGCCCTTTTTCAATGACAAATGACAAGAATCAGTGACAAATCTGCTGATAACCAATCCGAAGCAAGGATTTCAGTAGCTTATAACATTTGTCACTGATGACAAGTTTTGTGAAACACCCCCCTTGATATTTTTAGATAGGACAGTAGTTTCTTTGAGCAAGAGGTCTCAGAAGACTTTATATTTTTGGTGACAGTATTACCTTTGTTTGGAAATAAGCAGCTGTGTGAGATATATGTGCATGGAAGAGTATGTAGACTGTAGGGTGATTATTTGTAGGCCATCTTCGGTTCCTCCTAGGCAACAAGTAAAGTGTCAAAGAAACTCAGGGGGTTAGTTTTCAGTGAAGAATGCAAATTTCCAGAGTGAGAGGTTTGCAACATTTTATGTTCACAAGGCTGTAAAAGTCACTCTCTCAATCCTTGGTATGATATAACTGCTACCAGCTGACCGAAATGGTTGGCTCTGATAGAAAAGGACAGGATGCTTTAGAGATGTTGTGCTACCTGTTGGTGATATCATGCGACATTCTCAACTAGGTAACAGCATCTTAGAGTTTTGTAATATTGTGTAGGAGAAAACATGACTCAGAATAGAGAAAATGGTTTTCTAACCAATTAAACTCTCAGAATTAGCACACTTATTGTCCACTCATTGCCAGCACAGTTTGATAAATTTTCAATCATAAATCCTAGACCAAAATAGATTGCTCAACTCTAGCGTTACATTGCACCCACATGCCACTGGATTATGACAAAGTCATGCACCCAGCACAAGACAATACACGTTGGTGAACGTGCAGTACACAGATTACATATTTGACTCATTCGGTGTATACTGTGTAGGCAAATGTCCTTATCATTCATAAGTCACTTCTTACTGAGCTCAGCAGTGACTGAAGAAAGAGGACCCTTGCTATTCAACAGGGCACTGCACTTTGGGCTTAAATCTCACAATAAACGCACCGAGATGCAATAGTGCATAAATGCTTATTTTTTATTTGGCACAATTCTACCCACTTGGAATTTGACTAGGTGGTGCTATGTAAAGATCAGGGTAGTCCATCACTCTTATGATAAAAAAGGATTTTGACATTGTGACAAAATTAGTGTGCTTACCGGTATGTGCATTTACCAGTAATTACTGTCTAGGAATCCAACTCCTTATTTAGTTCTAGAATTTTGTGTCTTGAATTCAGACATACAGTTTTACTTTGTTAACTAATCTTGATAGATTCACTGGGGTATAGTGTTTGACCAGGTTATAGTCTTTGGGGCCCTCACTTTTGACAAATAGAAAAATGGCTTAGTATATTCTAGAACTAGTATAGTATTTACTTGTTGTATAGATATATAGTGAATTACTATGTTTCCCCATGAGTAGAATACAGTGATTTTCATTCAAGATGTCTTTTTTTCTTCTTCTTCTTCGATTTTATGAATCAAAAAGTCAAAGGTATGGGAAAATGATGTTTGTAGAGAAGCCGGTTATTCTCAGTTTATTTTTTTTCTTTTTGGATAAGAACAAGACAAAGAGGTATTCCATTTGAAATGTGTGATTTCAAATAAATGTGTATATATATATATCTATATAAGATGCTGTCATTAGTATCAAATTTATTGTCTACTTTTTTTATAATATGTTTTTTGCCAGTGCATGATGTGAACATGAGTTTCATTGCATGTAGTGGTGAATGGACACTTGTTCAAAGAAGAAAAAAAATGCATAGGTAATGCATTCAATTTTCCTTGTGGCTATTTATTTCCCAATTGTTTGTTCAGTCACTTACGGTTAAGAGTACCAAAATGTTAATGTTTGTATTTATTCTTATAAAATAAGCGAATCCATTTATTATAGATATATGGCAGCATGTAATGTGTCTCTTTATTGAAACATTGAAAGAAATGGCTTGTTTCAAAATTGGAAAATGCATGAAGATAAGAAGTGTGTAGAAGAAATGTCATGGCCATGCAGTCTACACTAGTAACTTTGGAACCCAGCAAAAGGTTACTGGAAACCCTTAAAAATTTAGACGTTAAACATTTGGAAGCTGAATGCATTACCATTTATTTTTTTCTTTTCATATATATGAATATATATCCTTTAAACCACAAACTGTTTTATTTTTATTTTTCACATGCTGCACATGGAAATTTCTATTCATATTTTGAGTACCATTATTTTTGGTTCATCGTAGATTATGATTTGTATTTGTAATTGGAAAAAAAAAGAATCAATCAGTATTTTGTCATATTAAAGAAAAAATATGAAACCAGTCTACAAGCAATTGAAAGTGAGCCATCAGATAGACCAAATACACAATATTTAGAATAGTCTGTCTGAGATGTATGGAATACCTTTCATTGATTATTTTCATAAATCTAGTGCTAAATTTGTCATGCAAATGTATTTTTACAGAGATAAAGGTTTTTACATTACCATTTGATCTGTATCTGACAATTTGAAAATGATGTTTATTGATATTGAATCTCAAAACCAATGAAAAATACTTAAAATGGTGTGTGGTCAAAGGTGATGATATATTCTATATTTCTTTTGAAAAGAGTGCTATTTTGAAGAGAAAATTGTTTAAGTATTGATATGATATATATATAAAAACATAAAATGTGTATAGAAAATGCATGTATATGTAGAGCATATGCTTACAGAAAATGCTGGAAAAACCCAAACTGGTTTGAGTTGCATTTTTTTTTTAAATTGACGATAGAGTACGATTTATGTGAATTTCTTGAAGAAATTGTGTTCAGTCATGTAGCAGGAATTTCACCAGCTGACAAGAACTTTGTGAGATCAGATTACAGATGTTTTGCTACAAGATTTTATCCTGAAATTATATTTTTTTCTTCTGTGAAATCATTGTCTAAACCGAACTATGGCATTCTTTTTCTTGTATACAATCTGCTGGTTACAGCTATGCTTGAGGCATATGCTGTCAGAAGATGCCATATTCAACACAATGTATTTTTACGAGCTGTTTGACACAGCAGATGGACTCTTCTAAACTCAAGCTGGTAGAACAAAATTAGAAAGAATTTTCTTTTAGAATACGTGATCATTGTGATTTTGTGAGTAATGTTGAACATTATCGTGATATTTTTCTTGTTTTGAAAGAAGAGTTAAAATAAGACAAGGGAAACCCTTCAAAATGGACACCAAAAAGTGAAAATTAAAATAAGCAATGTCCAACGAGATGGAAACTAGAAATTGAAAAAAAGCAAGTATCTGTTAGTAATAAACAGTAACAGTTACTGTTTATTTTCTTACAATAACTGATGTGAGTCATTGAAACCTATTCTTATATTTTGGGGGAAATGATAAAAACTATTGAAAGTCTTGAAAAAGATCAATCAAACTTTCTTGCTAGCAGAGAATTAGTTACAATGATGAGAAGCATTTGAATAAAAACCACCAAAACCTTTTTTTCACTCCTTTAGATGTTGAAAGACACATGACATTAGAATGATTCACACCTTAGAATCCTGTGTCAAAACACATGAACATTTTCTTCTTGCAAATTCGCAATGATGAAGAATTATTCAATCAATATTATTCATGTTTGCAATAGGAAGGTATTTTGGTGGTTTTCATGTAACCATTGGTTCAAAGTTCTCAGTCATATGATGTGTTGTTGAAGGAAGACTAATTTTTGTAGCTAGATTTGAAAATGAAAACTCAACCAGTAAAAGTCATGTCTCTTTTTATTGGTGCTGACCAAAAACTGCATTTTCCATCAAATTTATCAGGAATATAGCACTCTAAAACTACATTCATATTATTTTGATATTCTCAGTATGGACAGAATTCAATCTATTTTAGAAGTGGTACACATGATTACAATTTTGCATTAGTTAGCAAAGAAATAGTAGCACGGGCAGAAAAATTATTTAAATGTAAGAAAGATTTAAAATTAACAAGGCAAAGCCCAAATGGAATATTTAGAAAGTAATCAAAATATATCAGTGACGATATTTCATTAAGGAACACTGTTATCTACATGTATTATTGAGATTATTTCAAACACCTTATTCGAAAAAGATTCCCGTCCATATCTAATTTTTATGTACATGTATTCTATATGCTATTTCCTACAATGATCTTCAGTTACATTATATTCTGGCTGTAAACAAAAGATAATTCTCCCACTGTAATGCTATGTTCATTTCTTTATATTCTAATCCTGATTGAAGAATTAAAAAAAGTTTTATTCAAATTCCCCATTTTATATATCTTTGTCATTGATTTTATGTTTGGATTCATTTTCCTTCTGAGTTTGTTGAATAAGACATTGCCATATTTTAGCTGCGATTCTCTAGTACACCTATTCATCATCTTTTGCTATAGCTCATCCTTTTGGAGGAAATCTCAAAATGTTTGCCTTAAAATCCTGAACATCTCAATTCTATTGAAGTTTGACCAAATAGCACACGCCTGGTTCTTCTTAAATATTACTACTTTCTCACTTAGGAAATTCATATTTCTTGCTTGATCTGCAACGCTTAAAGAAAGCACAATCTGCCTCACTTGCTCAATGAGTAATGCAACCAATTTCTGAGGCATATGATGGGTACATTTAAAGTCGATGTCAACTTCATAAATTTGTGGTAAAATAGTGGTACAAAGTGATCCGTTCTTCCGTAACTTAAAGTGTGAACTGGTTGACTACTTAATGAGATAACTTGGACTGGGTCTATGGGTAATATATGTATATGTTGAACCAACATCCATTTTAATTTATTCATTAATAAAATCCATCCAAGCAGACTGAAGGAAAATTGTTGACATTTTAGATAAATCAAAGAGAATTTAAGTTTCTTACATTTTCTGTTCTAAAGTTGAAAGCAGATGTGTTGATATGTGATTCGGTCCCAGCACTTCACCATTAGTTCTCACTCCTGGTTGTTCTTGCACTTCACGCACATATTACATATCACATCATGATCTAGAATATAACTGTATATAGCTCCCAATGCACTTTAAAGGAATACATACTTGTACCATTTTGCATTTCTAGTCACCTACCCTTCGCTTGCATCACCTCAAATGTATCATACTCAGGAGAGCTTTGTCTTTGTATTGTTTATCTCAATCTATAAATATGTCTGATATAGGAATCATATACATCTATGACGTAAATTGATTTTCTAATCAATACTGGTCAGTGAAAATCTTATTTTTATATGAACTTTGAAGCAATGGTGGATGTATAGTGTGTATCCTAAGATTTTGACAGATTCTATAAAAATGCTGCTGCTTATAAGCTTTAATAGAAATTCAGCTTTAAATATAACTTGTAGTAGTCATACTTATAATGTGCTAGGTTTACTATAGGTACAAACAATTATTGACACATTAAAACATGGACAGGCAATTTTATTCCCTCAAGCTTTGTAGGGTAAATACTTTTATAGAAATGTGCTTTATACTGATCAGCTTGCATTAATCTTTTCTAGGGGGGGGGGGGCTTGAGTAGACTGTCTACCGGTATTACAAATGTCCAACTTCAATTTCCAGTTGTGTTGGAGAAAAACATAAACAAACATATTTATTTTATATGAATTACTATTTTTACATCCTCCTTCCCAGCATGTAAAAAAAAAATACTGGAGGATAAGCTACAAATGAAATTCCTGCCTCCTGGGTAAAAAATATTTTGTTTGTAACTTATCCTCTGGTATGTTCCTTTCAGAAGTATTGTATTAATGCATGATCACAAAGCTGAACATTGTGTTATTAAACTGTCTGTAGAGAGATTGAAGGGCATTAATCATTGGAAAATGTGATGAGGTAAATCTACTGTGGCTCTCAGTAAGCAAATAAGTATGGCAAAACTTTGTTGTGTATATAACTGCATATTCGCCAGTCAGATACATGCATGCTAGATAGTCCTAATGCCCCTTATTTCCCATTTTCGAGTATTTCTCAAGTAGTCTGACATTTCATGAGTATACATATGTACATGCTATTAGTGCAGTATGTATTCTATGTTGTCGTTAAATGTTATGTTAAATGTATTCCATATATGCACACTCAATCCTTTCAGGCATTGAGACTAAAATACAATTACTAGTTTGTCTTTATAGACTACAATTCGTCTTCACGTTGAGATTGATTTCAACATATCTGGCATAGGAAAAAAAAAGAGTAACATTTTATTATTAGGGTACATGTATTTTCCACAATCAGCTGAAACTCAATAATGTCAGAATCCAAGTTTACCAACGGACACTTTCTATTTATTCTTACATTTTACAATGTCATGTTGTGTACTTTGATTTCTTTACGATAACATAAAGAAGTCACTGACTTTGTATTATCATTTCAAACAATTCTTGATAAATGTATGTTGAGAATCCTGAAAAAATTATTGATCCTCTTTACTGCTTACTTTTTTCTTCTGTATATCTCATAATGCACCACATAGGGTGAATATATACCGGTTACCCTTTGCTTTGTGTCGTCTCCCTAATTTTCAAGAAGAGAAAAGTATATTTTGTAGATTCTTATTGCATGATTGGTGCACATGCATGTGATACAATGTAGATATTCAACATGCCATGCTGCTTCTGTTTATTATTGAATTGAAATGATTTCTATGTCATGTGGATACAGGTGGATCCTCTATTAATAAAAACACATCACTAAAGAAACTTTGTCTAGACTCCTCTGTGTTGTCTTGTAAAACCAATAATGATGATGATAATGTAGTCAGGAATGGATGTTGACTATTCACTAATGTCTTAATTAGACATACATGTATTTAACTAAAATTTACACCAATTTCTAGTTAAAACGGAAAATGAATGCTCACAAATCAAATGAAACTGAATAATCTAAGTGGAACTGGATGCTTATGACTAAAAGTTTTTGTAGATATTATTATGTGATTATTAAAAATGCCATGCTGCTTCTGGTCATTATTTAATGGAAATGATATGTATTGAAATGATTTGTATGTCATTCGTAATTATATATCCTTAACAATTTTTGGATGCAAAAATATTGAAGCCAAGTAAAAAGGGTAAAATTAAGAATTAGAGCTAATAATAATGTGCAATATTGTTTTAATTTGGGTACATCTTCAGAATCAAGTATGGCCAATTTGTCTTGAAATGTGTTTAAATTATCAGAACTCAAGATTAGCTTTGTAAGAGAGAAAACTAATATCAACTCCTACAAAAAAACTACACAAATGGGTGTTTCTATTTCTCTATAAAGCTTGGGAGATAAGTTTAGGATGTGAGGAAAATGGGATGATTTTTTTTTTTTTGGGGGGGGGGGGGGGAGGGTTGTATATTGTTGATAAAATGAGGTAAAATATGCTGGATCAATGCTAAAAAATTGACATACGGAAATTAGAATAGTTTCAGAGTAAAGGCATTTAACGCAAGGGCATAACGAGCATTCCTATTGAAATGATAATAAAAAAAATCATTATTTTCAGTAAATTCCATAACTGTATTTCTTTAATCACATACAAAATATAAAAGAATTGCATTAATTGCACTGGGATTTTAATTATGATTATTCTTCACTCCTACTTTCTGTTTTCAGTTTGCTTTTTCAAAAAACATATGTCTGTAGTTTGCAAAATAGACTCTGATACATGCACTTGTCCATGTGTCATCTGAATCCAAACCATGCGTTCAATGTCTCATTCATATTCCATAGTCTCGTTTTCCAGTCACTCTCTCTATCTTCTATTTCATCACCATCATCCTCTGTGTTTCCAGTGCAGTCAAGTCTGAAATGGCTACTGATGACTCCTCGACACATAGGACAAGCGTTCAAGACTCCCAGGCACATCTCACACACACAGGCGTGCCGGCACGGTATGATCACCCGGGTGATGGGAGCGTTCTGGCACACAATACAGCGCCTTCTGAAATCCAATCCTTCATCACTGGGGCAATCTCTATCATGAGAAGTTAGTGGGACTTGGTGTTCATTGCAGCGTCTACTATTATAATCATCATTACCTGGAGTTTGTACCTCAGGAAGACTTTCTGTTTCCTCTGAATTACTGGTCTCGTCTGCAGCCATGTACATTTTCTGGAGGAGTATGAAAGAAGATAAACATGAGAAAAGAAAGTGTGAGTGAATTCTGAATAATAATAAATAAAAATATACACAAAATGTGAAACCGTTTTTTTTCTTCAATTGACCAACTCATATTATCCCCATCATATAACCCTTCCCAAATTGATCATGAGGTCTCATCCTAGGATTTCAGATTTGTCAAAGTACCGGTAAATTATTAACTGTTACCCAGACCATGAAGGAAAAATATATTGGATATTTAATGGCATATCATAGACACTCGTAAGAAAGGATTACTTGCCTTATCCTAGGACAAAAGTACACTATAAATTTGGTTTAATACACTAGACTTTCCTGTTCAAAGACTAATGACCTAACCATTGTACCTCGGCACTTCCAAATACACAATAATACAGAATGGTGCTGAGTAGAAGATTACCTGTACATCATGAACTAATCCTTGAGATGTGATGAGCATTTGACTGATGATATGAAGAGGTTTGGTGACTATGTTGTCTGGTAGATGGACAACCCATAACATGGTATGCTGTGCCAAAACAAACAAACAAACAAATAAATCAGAAATTTACATTCTACACATTCAGTTTTGAAATATAAGCCCCTCTTGACAATACAACATTAATACACGGACCATGGAATGTCTTTCATATACTATAATTACATACCACAAAAATAATGTACCAGTACATTTAATTGAAACTTTAGAAAAGCACCTTCAAAAAGACAGAAAGAAATCAATATAACAGAAACTTAAGGGGTGAAAGAAACAACAGAGGCATTATAATCTACCATTACAACAATAATAATCCTATTTGTTTATCATAATTGGGGTCATGACAGAAATTAATTCCAAAGTCATAAACAATGAATACTAGAGATAGAAGTGCTGACATCTTGTATACAGATATGTTGGTATTTACTTCAATGTCACCAAGAAATAGCATGAAGCAAGTTTTAAATTTTACCCCTAATTTAAACAATTACATTTGATATTACGTTATTCATATTCTATTATATTCTTTATTGTGTCTAATATGAAAATTCCCTGTCTAAGTCACTCCGGTGCTGTCACTTCCACATTTAGTAAAAACTATTGCCTACCTTTAACATATGTATTAAATTTACATATCAAAACAGTTCTCTCTATAATTGGAACAAGTCGTCTAAACAACGTAACACAAAAGTTATATACAATTTGTCCCGTTTCCCATACATGCATACCGGTATACTTACAACGGATACATTGTGTGACCAAGTTTCGTAGTCTTCATCATGCAGACTCACAAGGATAACTAGAGGATATTTTGACCTTGGGGTTGGGCCAAGGTCGAGGTCAGTCTCACTTCCAGATCCTGCTGTGTCTCCGCTGAATTCATCGCTGATTTTCAAGTGAATAGATTTGGATGTATCTGCATTCAAGCTGTTATTGATAGATTGATTGTGAGTTAAAGAAACTATATTCTTATCAATATCACCCCTTGACAAACCATATAATAATAATAATAATAATATTTAATTTTTATATAGCGCTTATTACAAATGTCTCTAAGCGCTTTACAAATATACTATTACCCTGGTCATTGGATTCAGTGCTTGCCTGCATACAATGAGGGAAGAGATCGTAGATCTGATATGGGAGAATAACTACCCACAGGTTTCTCAACAGGACTTTGCTTATCCTTGGTCCAAATTGAGTACAATAAACTTCCCTCTGGGATCCCAGGTAAAGGGTTTTGCAATTTAGTGATAGGCTTCAAGCAATTAAACATTTACAAATCAAGCACCCTTGTCTGCAGACAGCATGTCAAGGAGATGCTGCCCTTGGTATCATTTTCTCTCAAGTCTCCCTTGCTTGGAAGGTTAAGGCAATATAAGAGTGGCAGATACAACAACAAAAATGCAACAAGAGAGCAAACATGCCATCTATTGTGAGCCAGAAGGTGTTTTCTCTGTATGAGAGTATAGGAGTTAAGGGCATACATTGATACCTTTCTCGTTCTTGCACTGGATTACATACAAGTTTTACCCTACACTGATCAGATTTACAAGGATGTCATACCCTGCTAAGAAGAGCTTGGCCTATCACTGCAGCTGGTGAAATATACATTCAACAGCATAATAATGACATGAAAACATGCAAAGGATACAAGTATTTGTTTGAGCTGGAACATGAAATGTCCTGCAGCTTCTCTTCTAGGTCTCTTGCCCTTTCAGTTCTAGTTGATCTCAACACTTCTGAGAAGGCTGTACAGTCGACTACCCAAAACCCCTGAAGGAAGGAGGGTACTCCAGTCTGCACTGTAAGCTTTACTCCATCTATATTATGTGGAATGAACAAAATGATACAATTATTTACAATAAATACAGATACCATATTTCAAATGATACTGAATCTGGACTAAATAGCAATTTCTTGTAATCTAATTAGTTCCAGCATAATAAAACAGTTATCACATTGAAATATGAAATAGTGGGTAAAGATTTTCAAAACTTTTCTTCATAAAAAAATTCAAAATTAGTGGATTTAGAAATTGAAATACATCCAGTAAAGATGTTTGTATTAACAATTTGTAAAACTGCCCCCCCCCCCCCACAAAAAAAAAATTCAAAAAAATATTTTAAAAAAGTGAAAAATCACCTTTTAATGATGCTGGAGCCGATGGTTCTTCTGCAAATTTGACTGTGAAAGGAAGGGTTGAGGTCATGACCTTTGTCTCATGCATTGGTACACGGTCATCTTGGTGTGAGATGTCTCCAGCAAATTGAATATCCAGCCTAAAGGCACAATAAAATGAAGTGAAGACAATGCAAAACAGTACCGCATGTTCAAATTCATAAGCAAATTGCCAAAATAATTTGTTAATTTTGTTAAGTGATATAAATGGCCTTGTAAGGAAACATTATAGCTCTTTCGGTAGAGCAGTGCATGGTCTCGTAATCCGGTCCCCCGGGTTCGAAACCAAGTCGATGCACTATTGCAGAGATGCCAACTTTTGGAAAACAGAAATAGGGAGGATTTTTAACCGACACCACATAATGTGCGCGTAGCGCACATGTCGAGCGCGTAGCGCCCGACCCATGCGGCCGGGGTCCAGGGCCCGCCTTAGGGCCCTGGAAGCTCTGGGGTTCTAGATGATCTCTGGTGCAATCTGAGCCTTATTTCGCAGCATTTTACATGTGTATTTAGTTAGATAATTCCCACTTTTTTAAAAAATAAATTACAAATTGTACAAAATGCATGATGAATTCCTTTCAGACTTCCGAATACACGGGTACTTGATACTGTTTCGGTCTTATACTTCTGAGACCATTTCTTGGTCTTCTTTTGCTGATTTTCCGCCATTTGGATTCTGTGTCAATATCCAGGCATTGGTTACAGCGATCCATATGCTGAAACAATCTTTTGCTACTTTGTCTTTTAAAATAGTGGAAATACTACATGCTAAAGTTAACAGACGATATTTCTCATTCAATTCACAGATATATATACTGGGAAAAAAAAAAAAAAAAAAAAATCGTTTTTTTTTTTTTTTTTTTTTTTTTTAATCGGGAGGATAAGGATGGAAATCGTAAGGTCGGGAGTTGGGGTGAATTATCGGGAGCCTCCCGATGAAATCGGGAGGGTTGGCATCTCTGCTATTGCCCTTTGGTAAGGCATTAATCCTCAATTACCAGGTCCCTCAGTGCAGAGAGGACCTAAAATCGTCGGCCGTCCGGTTGCTTACTAACAAGCATTTATGCTTTCTTAGCAGTCAGGTAAAATAACCACCACCACACCACTTGTAACACATGCAGGATCAAGGTTATACGTTATAACCTTGAAATCCAAATGCTATGCACTCAAGCATGCAAATTTTCAAATCATATGCAAGAGTAAAAAGAGAACTGATGGAATAAAAGGAACAAATTAAACAGCCTGATATTATACCACGTTGTTAATGGAGAGCTATAGTCGCTTAAGAATCTTAATAAGATTACAGTCGCTAACTTAACAAACGCGCGCACCCGCACCCGACCGCCGGGACAGTATGTATATTGTACGTGCTTCAGTTTGCTGTAAATCCTGTGAGAAAGTGCTTATTATAAATATAAGAAAATTGACACGAAACAGGTAACAAACATATTGACTTTTAAATCATGACCTTATTTGGACATTTGATGAATATTTACTTCATTTTGGGTATGTTTTAGTAGGAGTTACGGGTCCACTTTTTGATTATTTACCCATAAAGGAGCTATTCAGGGGTCTGATTTCACATTCGTTTCTGACCAAACCCAACAAAGGCAACTCAGCTCCGTTATTGCAGTTGGCACTGTGCTATTGAAGCATACACGTACTACTAGTACTACTAGTACTAGTACTACTAGATCGAAAGCTTCAGTCTCTGATATCGATATATCAACGGTTGTTCTGCTGTGATTGCATCTGGCTCCTCTGACCGCCTCTATACATGTATGGGGAATGTCAACAAATGTCAGTTTAATTAAAGAAATCACCCATTACCATTAACAGACGGTTATTTCTGTCTAACACGTACGTACAACAAGGTAAGCGGCCCGCGCCCGGTAGTCTCCCACAATTAGCGCTAGCGTCTCGGCCTCAGCTGCTGGCTGGCTGGCTGGCTAGCTAGCTACTCGATCTCTGTCCTGCTACCGGGCCTGCCTGCTATCGGAAACAACGAAAAATTGAACAATGTCATAATATTATACTGTGATAATACTTACCGCTGAATGTAAAAATAGAAAAGGACAATGCAAAATATGATTCCGGTGACTGAAATAGTTTCTGATGGAAATTCACTCAAATAATTCAGGAGCTCATCACCCAAAGTTGCTCCTCCCATCTCGAACGCTGATCAGCTAGCCATCACGCGCGCGCGCTCGGTCGGGGCGGGCGAGGCCGAGGGAGGGGCGCGAGCTAGCTAGCTAGCTCCCTGCTCCGATCCGCTGTGGATTGGGTCTGTGTTCCGATCCACGGAATGTGCATGTCCCATTGACCCAGGACAATTACCCCTGGACAATCACCATTCGGAAAGTTACCCCCGGAATCCCCAAGGATACCCCCCCCCCGGAAGATTACCCCCAAAGTCAACCACCCCAGAACAATAACCCAGGAGAATTACTCCCCCCTCCCCGGGATTGGATTATCGGACCTCCGGAACGCGGCCCGGACATCCACTCCAGAAGAATACCCCCCCCCCCCCCCCCTGAAAATTACCTCCCTAGCTGTCACATTATCAAACGGGGAAGTCCGCCCTGATAATAAGTTGGTGTTAATAACAGCCATATCTTTTCTTGTATAGGGAACCCCTGGGGCCGGGCAATCCAGTGTGGCGGATCCAGGGTGGGGGCATTGGCCCGGCACGGCCCTCTACCACTTGCAAAAAAAATAGAAGTAAAAAGACGAAGATGGTAACCACAATTTTACAAAAAAGAAGACCGGCCCCCAACACTGGCAACAACAAATAAAAATATTGAAAGACGGCCTTAGAACTTCACCTTTTTTGTGTGTGTTAATGCATGGCTCAAGGGGGTGGTCCCATTTTTAACAAAAATATCACTGTAAACATGGGTCTGTTTTTTTAAATTTCCAAACCTTGTGAAAAATGAGCTTTACTTCGAGGAAAATCCCCCAAAGTGACCCTTAAAAATGGGTAATGGGGTTTCGAGCCTTGAGCGGCACACCCCCGTCCAAATCAATTCTGAGTATTCCCCCCTCCCCCCCCCCCCCACTAGGGGGGGGGGGGGAGGGGGGTATAAGGGATGAAGTGCTTGTCCTCCAGAAAAGGAGAAACGGTCTCTACTCTCCTTGAGACAATACATCAAAAGAATTTTGGCTAGATAAAATGAGATTGAGGTCGTCTGACCATACGTGAAAATTTGTATTTTGCTATAGAGATAAATAAATTATGTCCGTGATATATCGCCATTGCAGTCGAGTGATAATGTAACTGAGTACAAAAGTGCAGTACTGTTGCTATGTCAGGGAGGCTCTTTTAACCCCTTTGGTAACCCTGCAGTGTAACAAAATGTTCTTTATTGAAATAGAGTGCTGAACCAGCTTCACTTTTTACAACTTAATTATACTTGATATTTTCAAAAAATCTTTGGTGCTATGTCGGGAAACACACTTCATACTGATTCTTTAAATAATAGCCATAACAATTTTTAAAAAGATCTGCGTGTTCCGTTTAGTGCTATAACACCGGCTATAAAACTATATAGCTTGCATGCAGTTATAAGAAAATATAGGGTGCAATGTCACGGTGTTGTCGTCTTCTCCCAAAAATTGCATGTAGGAAAAGAAATGAACGACAAGGACAAAATAGGAGGGTAAAAAAGGATCAAAAGTAATGGTCAATTGAGAGATGGGGAAATGGGGTGGGACTGCTTTCCAGGCTGACTCTCTCATTTGAATTGCAACCTAAAAAACATGAACACTAATTATTGTTGTCCTCCGCAAAATAATCTTCATCTCATCTTATAGAAAAGCGAGGTAGATGTCACTTTTATAGTTAAAGGAAAATCCAGCCTTGATAGCAAACTACTCTATATAGAGGAAAGCGAAAAATCAAAAAAGCAGACAGTTGAGAATTTAAATGAAATGAGAAAAAAAACAGAATGATATGAATTTTTGAAAGTTGAAATCACCGTATTAGGCCCTATGGGCTTTTAGTTTTAGATGAATCGGTCATGTCTCTGTAATGTAGTGGGCGGACATTTTTCTCAACTTTTCCAACACACAAAATGACTAATATTTCAATTTTTCAAACATATAAGACTCGAGAGTGTCTATATCTTCTCTTTGAATACCTATAATAATATGCTATCAATAGTATATTTTGAGTAGTGCTCAAAGGGAAAAGGCACTTTTTGAATCGAGAAAAACAGAAATTAATGATGTTTTTTAACCTGACAAACAGGAGGTTTATCTTCGACGACGTCAAAATCCACCGACCAAAATAGTACACATAATTATTATAGACATTATATTTATCTCATATTTCAAACATTCATAACTTTCTTATGATTGGTCCGATTTATTACAAATTTTCGCCATTATGTTTATCTTATTGTTCTGCTTTCATGTACAAATAAACTGATTCCTCAGGGTAAACATTGAATTTTAGGGGATTAACCCATAACAAATTGCAAATATATTTTGTTTCTCTGCAGAGAACTTTAGCATGATCGGTCAGTGAAGACAATGACATCATTTTCACATTTTTTATAATGCAAATGAACATCGGCTATAAAATATTGTTAAAGTTTAAAATCATAATTATGACACATTTTGATATCCAAATTGCGAACCCAGTTTTCATAATATGCCAAATAAACATCCGTCATAAAGAAATTGAAATTCATATTTTCCTCTGCTAAAAATGCAAATCTTAAAACCAAAGGATCGAGTGACAACGTTTTGAAAACATGATGGATTCAACGTTTCTACTGTTGGATTCAGCATGTTAAAAGTGATGTTGATATGACAATCGAGTTTTAAGAGTGCATAAAGTACTGGCATGTGTGTTAATCGTTGCCTCTCAGCCATGGACGAGGCTCTCGTTGGCGGTATTAAAGCCCATAAAGTTGCCCCCCCCCCCCCCTGGATTCGCCCCTGGGCATATATAGGTCTCCTTTAGGCTTAGTCGCTGTTTTCACGAAGTGACGGTAGCCAAAAAAAATTGCATTCACTTTGCGTTACGATTTTCCTCACTACCGTCACTTCGTGAAAACAAGGATTATTTACACCTGAATTAACATGAATTTATTCAAGTCGCCGGTAATACTGCCGTTTCGATCCTATCACGTACGTTGTCCCTTTCTTTTGTTTTTGTTTTGCCTTTTTGTCTGTGTGTGTGTGTTTTTTTCATGAATAAAAAAGATGTTGAAATAAAATAGTGTTGCAAAAATAATCCTATATATTCGCATATTTTAATATTTAAGAAGTCTAGGCCAATTAAGCATTTATGTGTCTAAAATGTTAATTTCCCGTTTTAAAAATAGGCCACCAAATAAGTCAAATTTAATAATCTACATTTAACTAACCCCTAAAAGAGAGAGAGTCATCATACAGTATAGCACTGCATAATTATAAAGAACCCCCCCCCCCCCCATATAAATTATGTACTTGAATGATCTCAATATTTTGTGTGAAATTAGCGCGCGCATGCGCATTGTATCAATTTGTTCGAGAAATGTTGGAGGATATGAAAATCACAGTTTCTTGCTTCGACTGGTCCATTACTCTATTTGATCAACATTGAATAATTCCTCAGGTATGATATCTCAATTTCTTATGGTTTAAATTAAAGACAACTGTAGATTACAGTTTTTATGGCCCGTTTTGGGGGGCAGGAACCGCAGGAAGCTGAAGCTAGATTTATCAAAGACCGCTTGCACATCTTCAGGTCGGTCCCACATATATCAATGTGTGTTCTGCTTTTGATACAAATTACTGTACTGTACAACTTTACAAGTTTTCAATTTTCTCAGCTTAATTGCAGAATACCCTACCATATTGTAAGTCTTTATATAGCCGTAGATATATTGTGATTTTATTGTTTGTTTGCGATAACGATAACGGTGATACAGGTATTGAAGTAAATGCAAGTGTTCGTATTCATTTGGTGGGTGAAAAGTGGAATTTTGAGCTGTTTTGTATGTCATTGCAGCGCTGAATTTGCTAGTGGATACTCTAATAATGATAGCTTTTTTCAACCATAAAATACAATTTGCAGATAAACAAGCAGAGCTAATGGATAATGGCAGAATATAGTGATTCAGATCTGAAAGGTTTGATGGAAGTGTTTCAAGTGAAGGCAGAATTCATTGACGATGAAGCAGAACCAGGGGAAGATGACAACAGACACTTGCCTGAGGAGGAAAATGGAGGATATATCATGGTTCCTGAAGAAAATGATGAACCAGATGATGGTGAGGGTTGTTTCATATATCAGAAATAATTAAAAGTTATGGCAATGATGTTACTAATTATACCCTGCACATAGCAAATTGTCTATTTTACTTTGCTTACCGTTATGTTTTTTAAGCAAAGAATTTAAGCATCTCGTTTTCCATACAATATTTATGCTTTCTTTTGATTGTCAAAACATATCATTAGAAATCAAATTTTGAATTTATGACTGCATGTATTTTTACAGAAACAGCACATATGGATCAAGAGGGAGAATGCAGCTTCATGGGAGAAGAAAGTGATGATATCCACGCTACCTTTGATGCTGAACGGTCTGAACCAGAAGACTTGAGCTCTTTGGGCCCGCTTGCAGATCAGGACCAGGATCCAGACTCTGGGACCAGCTCGTCAGTGCTGTATAATGTTCTATCTCATGGAGAATCTGCAGCAATGCAGCATATTGCTATGGGAGGTATCAAGAAAAAATTTGATTGTCGCTGGTGCAAAGCCTCATTCACAAAGAAAACCAGCTTGCGAAGGCATATGAACCTTCATAGTGGGAGCCGCCCATTTCAGTGTCCATTCTGTGAATACAATGCAACTAGGAAGGATCAGTTGAAAACACACATCAAGACCCGTCATACACGAGATAGCTCTAAGCACTTCACTTTCAAATGTCCTCTATGCAGTAACATGTTTCAGAGCCAGAGACGAATGACCCTGCATATGCGTTCTCATCAGTGGGATAATTTCCCTTGTGATTTGTGCCATATCAAATTTAAATCTGCTCATGAGCTTGTGCAGCATCTGAAGCGTAGGCACCCAGACTCGGGTACAGACCCAGGAAATTACCCTTATGTTTGTGATGTGTGTCATCGTTGGTGCAATTCCATTGAGGAGTATGTAGATCACATTCAGACACACCCACAAAGATCCCTGCAATCTCCTGACTCTGTAGCCGATCGTGCCTCGCCCAACGATGCAAGTCATTCTAATGGTCAATCAAGGTCTGCTAGAATGAGTATCTTAGAGCAAGCACTGTCTAAAGGTAATTCATCGCCATCATCTTCATCAAGGAATCGTTTTCCCAGTGAAAGTAGCACTAGTTCACAGAAACCTTGTCAGAGAACAGAATCCAAGCTATCAGTTAGTAGTTCAACATCCAGTATTCATGGAAATCCACCTGTATGTCCCCCTTCTATCCAAGGGGCCATGTCATCTCAATCCATGCTGTCAAGGTTACTGCAAGGTGGAAAAGTACAAAATGCAGCCCCAAGTACAACTACAAGCACCGGTCCTTACATCACGAAAACTATTTCACTGAATGAAGGCAGAAATGTCCTTCGCTACCCTCAATATCCAGTAAGGAATCCTTCGCCTACATGTAATTCAAACTCCTCATCTTCAAGGATGCCTCATAATGTAGTGTCACCGACAATCAGCAGAGACTCCCACGACAGCCTGGACACTCATTCCCCTCAACTCTCTTCAAACAGCTCTATACACCGCAGACGTGGAACAAAGATGGTAGATAGTTCCACGCAGGATGAGGTGATGCGATGTGAGCATTGCCATACCATCTATGCAGACAGTATCATGTATGCCATTCATATGGGATGCCATGACTGGCAGGAGCCCTTTAGGTGCAATATATGTTCATTCCACTGTGCTGATCGCTATGAATTCATGTCACACATCACCAGAGGCCTGCATCAGAAAAGATGAAATTCTTGATAAATAGTATTAATTGTTGATTGCAATTCTTAGAAATAACATCTATGCAATACAGTCTATCCCACAGTTGCAGATGTACAAGGTTTCATAACTTTAAATACCAAAGATTACTCTGTAATATTTGGCATTTAAATAAATGAAATGGTATGGAATTGCAAAAATGAAAGTTTAGCTAAATTTAGAGCAATGATGAATATCAATGCTAATGATGGTAGATATGAGATTTACCAGTCTTCTAAAGAATCAAGTTTTTTTTAATATTAGGGTACAACCATTTTGTTGTTGATTTGGCAGGTACTTACTGTTATTGACTGATCAAGGGAGACACAAATAACTCAACACATATTGCCCTTTTTTTAGGAGGCCGTTACCGGGTACATTCTCAAACGTCTGGACTGAATGGACCCTGTAATTCCTTCAATAACTAGACTCTAGAATAGATCTAGTTGCCAACTATCATTAAGAGATGCCCATGGCAGTCTCCACTTGTCACCTGTTCTTCATTCAGTCCTGTTTGTTCTAAACATAAGTACATAACCTGACTGAGTTTGGTTCAATAGGATGCCACAAGAGATATTGTCATTTTTTAATGGTATTTTATTTAATAAATGAAAGAATATTCTTCAAAGTATTCATTTGTATACATGGTATACTTTATGCTAGACAGGATAGTATTTATACAGTTTTTATTAATCAAGTAATGTGATGTCAGTGTCTGATAACCTACATGTATGTGTACCATCATTTTTTTTTTTTTTATTGATTTTATTTTTTTTGGGGGGGACAAAGTATGTTACTGAATTCTGTAATGATTTTCTGATATCTGAATACTGCTTACATAATTTCTCAGCATGAATGTTGTGTACTGTTATAGTGACTGTAAGAAAGTGATTGCTACAGTATGAACAAATATTCAAAATTAAGTTTCATTGCAAAAGCTTTGCTTACAATGTAATGTCTCAGCTAGCAGGGAAGTGAATGGGACACTGTCAAAGATGTTTTCAAATCTGCACTGTGAACTGAAATGATGTTATTGTAATTTTGCATAGGTGCAAGGCCAATGACATCATTTACAGTGTAAAATCATGAAAGGTTTACTGACCCCTGTTGCCAATTTCTTACAAATATCAGTTAAGTACTTGTGTAATATTGCCCTTTGATTATTTATTTATTGTTGATTGTATTTTTTATCAATTATTATTATTATTAGATAAGTCATGCTAATAAATTTGTTTAGTTTGCATTTTATATTCTGACGAGTTAATGAATCTTCACAAGTTGAGTGAAATTGACATGTATAGACATACATGTATATTTAGAGAAGTAAATATTTTTGCCTTTTTAAAGAAGATGTGCATGCACCATCATCATACATTTAACCAAGCTTGGAATATTGTGAAATCTTTTTTTATCTTCTTTTTTATTGTTGCACTGTTATTCTGTTAATGAATCACAGAAAATGGCTTGTACTCTCTTTTATTATTGATGTTTTATGCATGTTTAGAAGTGTATTTTTTATATGTACTTAAAGGTAATACAAAGTTTTGGGAAATTATGAAAAGTGGGTGGATAGTGATTCTTTACCATTTTGGTATATTTGGATGCCCCTGTGGATGTATAATAAGCACTAGAAATTTTAGCCCCTAAAACACTTCTGCTTTCGAGAAAAATTGATTATAAAAATTTACCGGTGCTCCCGGTAAATTTTGATGAATTTCAAATAGCTCTTTACGGCCGTACAATGGTAGCTGCGACCATGAAAATTTCAGAATATGTACTTGTGATATAGAATTTCCAAACGGAAATAGCTAATTGGTCGATTTTAGTCAAGAAACATTGTTTTATAGCTTAATTAATATTTTGACCTTGAGAGGGAGCTATACAACATAAAGAGTTTATTATTTACAATTTCATAACTTTAGACTCGATTTCAACCGCGACAACGATCACTGAATATTGTAGGATCACACATGCTTCCAATATATTCATTTGAACCAAATTTATGACCCTATACGAAAACTTTGTATTACCTTTAATAAAAAATCTAAAATTTGTCACTATTCCAAAACTTTGCATGAAAGTAAAATTAATTATAGTTTAAAAATCAGAACTCAGAGATGACGTTTCAAAAATAATGCTCATCAACTTTAAAAATAAAAGTTGTGATGTAAATTTTATGCATTTTGTTTTATATGTTTTTATGTGCAATATTAATGAATTTTGGTAAAGAATACTAGAACTACATTGTGTTGATGATGCATTTGGTTTGCTTAGATTGGAGATGGGAAACTTTGTGTAACCTGCAATGAAGCTGTCATGAATGTAAATAATATTGGTCTTAATTTGAAGTTCCATAATGAATGATCTTTCTTTAATTGGATCTCAAAACAATAAGATAATCGTACATGAAGATATGCATGTACTACTGAAAGCCTTATACCTATGTCCAGTTGCAGAAAAATTTAGCATTAATGGTAACTTCCAGGAAAACCTTGAATTGATTGGCTGTTGAGTGATGTTGCCATGGAAGTTAATATTGATGACAAAGTTACCATCAGTGGTACGTTTTATCATAGACCTACCACCATAGACTGGTGGTAGGTCTATGGTTTTATGCACCAGGTTCCCGGAGAATGTACCCCATGTATGGGAAGACAAAATAAAAACAAACAATTGTAGGCTACTGGTAATGCAACATTTTGTAATATTCTGAAAGATCATTACGCAGTGTGAGTTTTTTTTCAATATGGATAAAGACATGTCTTGAACTTTAATAACAACATAAATGCTAATTGTAGCTGGTTAAAGGAAACCAATCACATACAAATATGATACATATGAAACCAACCGTACCCCACATACACACACACTCACTTAATAAACTTTGCTCATCATTCTATGTTTGAGAAGTTAAATGGTATAATGAAATTAAAGAATAATATAAAAATTCCAGTCAGAGCTAGGTCCATTGTACTGGTGTGAGTGTACGTCTCACACAGTTTACTCACATGCTGCTTTTATCTCCATTTACAGAGGATTTTAAGATGCTATTTGTTTCCGCAAAAGTAATATTGGTAAGCTGGTATTTTGATTGTACTACATACCAGTATGGAAGTCAAAAGATTCAGATCTAAATATATTTTGGTGATTGATCTCCTTTAATTCAAAGAATTAATCTTGCCCTCCTTTAATTGACATACTCTAGGACCTGTGGAATTTAGTTTTTTTTAATCTGATTTATAGTTAAGCATCTATAAAAGAAAGAAAAAAAATGTGATTATTGCAAGGTCCATTAAGAGCTTAATATCTAATTTGTGTAATATTTTGGTGCAAAGGAATTGCAGATGTTCACATATTTAATGCACATTAAAAATTAAAAATCAGATTAGTTAGGTTACTAAGGAATATTAATACGTTGTCATGTGATTCATGTTTAGAGTCTTTTTTTTTGTTTCAAACAGATTTTCATACTTTGTAATCATTGAAAACATTGTACGTTTATTCTATAGAAGGGACTGGAGCAGGTCAAGAAACGCAAAGTAATTTTTTTTAATGAACAACTCTCTTTGGTCTAGCTTACCGTAGATGTCTACACAAAAATGAAGAGAGAAAAATTGGCTATATCCAATGAAGCTTTACTGTGCGCAGCGAGTGTTGGTTTTCTATTTCATGATAATGTTGAAAAAAATTATTTCAACCTTTAATAATGTGCAAGATTCTGTGGTGACCAAAAAGACACAGTTTTTCTCACACCACCCTTTTACATCTCTTTGTGTTATATGCCTAATTTGAATGCAGTACAACCATGGGACTTTACAGTTGAATCTTAAAATAATGAACTCTGTGGAGCCAATTAATTTTACTGTGTTTTTCTTGAAAGCTAGTTCATTAGTTCAGGGCTCGAGGACAACAGCTTACAGAGAAGTGGGACTTTTGTCAAAAATAAAGTTTGTTATCACAGTGTTTGTTAGAATGGGTATCCATTGTACCACTCTACATGTATGTAGCTCTATGTAGTCGAAACCTGCAAAAAGAATGGGTACAATGCCGATTTTGGGGACTAATGATTTGAGTATTAATTTTCTTATTTTTCCAAAGGTGCTGAATTTGCATGAGATTGTATATTTTGTATGTATAAAAGAGAAGTGATTTGTAGAATGCAAGTTTTCTCATATTAATAAATATTTATCCTAGCATACATGAAAATCAGTGTTTACATTTCATATGTCTGTTTAGTAGATTGCAAAAGATCTAAATTTTTGCACTAGGATCCCTGATATAGATTTGTTTAAAGGTACTATGTCCCATTTGCAAGCTAAAAAAATGAAAAGGTTAAATTCCAATGGCATTTGAAAGATAATACTAATTTAGAAATTAATGTCTTTACCGGTAAGTGGGAAAATAACGACTAAATAGTTGTCGAATCAACTTAAGAGCTATAGAGCCAGTAAGTAATAGTCTGATTTTCAGACCATTGTACCGAATGGTCGTACGTTTCATGCTGCGCAAAGATTCAATCAGTTTAATTTTGACCATTACAAGAAGTGGGTTATTGATGTAGACAAATGCTCATGTATGATGTACCCTTTACAGCTCATTTTATGTATGTTATTACCAAAGAAGAAGAAAAGCCAGTCAGTCACTCAATAGTGTCTGGCAGTGAAGTCTAGCAAATAAACGGGTTTCCTTGCTTAATTTGAATATTAGGACACTGCTAAAGTTTAAATTTCACAACGGACATACATGACATATTCATAATTCCTGCAAAGTTCTACAGAATTGATGTTGGCTGCAAAAGGGACATAGTATCTTTAAAGCCAAATAAATAAATGATACATATATGTATTTCATCCTACTCATAGATACCAGAGAATAAAAATGTGAAGGGGGTGTTATTCTCCTCCTCCCCTTCCTCTCCTTCAAATTCGAAGATCTTCTTCTTTTTCTCATTCTCATTTAAAAAAATATAAACATTCCATCCGTGCATGCTTGCAAGAAGTGAATTTAGAATTATTAATGGATGTATGTTATGAAAGTGAATATGACAGAAGATGAAATTACCCTTTATAGACCTTTTCAAATTGCAATAAAGTCAAAGCATATGAGGGAGGTTACTCTTATATCCCAGAGCATTACTGTAGAGAAAGGTTAAGTAGAACACCTGTGCCAAAATCAATTTTGAGGAAAATTGCCATTTTTGTAGGGTACTTGTTTGACTTGACAAAATCCCCCCCCCCCCCCCAAAAAAAAAAAACTCCTTTAACACCAATGCTCTTCTCCGGAGTAATACATCGTCCAGTGGGTCCTTTGTTTTGCTTCGTATCATTTGTCGAATTATACGGGGTCTGCAATCCAATACTTTCATCAAAGAGACTACTAAAACAAAATGTCAGCGCCCATGAGAGGAAAAGGATTCCTTCAACTTGTTCAAGTCATACAGAAGAACTCGTTTCTTCGTTACGGGCTTCCGATGTTGGTAAGAATAGGCTTCATTTTTTTAGAATGAAAGTATTCAGTAAATTAATGGACATAATGCATGCATATTTATTATAAAAAAACGGAAGAGTTCTATATGAAGGTCCAATTATATGTTTAGTCCCATATGATCCTTTTCACGTACGCTGACTGAAAGCTTATCATTGGGCCAGTACAGTTTATGAATGTTTCTAAAATGACGCTAATGCAGCTTGCTGTTGCAGTTGAGATAGTATTGGAAAGACGGCTTAAAATAAACAAATTCATAATTGGAATTAAGCGAAGCAATACTAGTCATAGACGATACTGATACTGATGGATCTCGCGTAGGAACTCCTCCAAACAAATGGAAATGTTTGTCTATCTATTCTTAGTTTGAGCTCGAGTCTACACTCTTGTTTTGAGCGCATCATTGCATGTACATTACTTAATTTACTCTTGCTGTTTTCCCAGAAATCTTCTAGGGTCTAATTTTGGTTAACAGATACATCTTTTGCCCAGTCACACTCTTGGTCGATAATTTCTTTTTAATGAATGATGATGATCACTTTCTGTTGTATTTATGAAAAAAATATAAGTACATTGACAGGACTCTTCACATGATTATGAATACTGACACAGATTCTACCTTCAGGCTTCAGTACTTTAATCTGATAAGATATTGAGAGTGTAAGAGCTGCCTACTATAGTATAAGATGCTGGAAACCCATACTTTATTTTATTTTATTGTTTCTCCAGGTGTTGATCGTTGGTGGTGCCTATGGCTTGAAAGAGTTTCGAACACTCAGATATGAAATAATCGATAAGAGGAAGACGGTAAGATGGAAAAAATGTGTTATTGTATATAATGAATAATCTGTACTGATTTTTATTTAAATTTTTGTTTAATCAGAATCTATTTAAAATGAATGGAAGAATAAATTATGTCTTGTTCATATGTCGTGCATATTGAATTGATACAACAATATTGTAAATGCATGTGAATGTGCCAAAATAATTGTTGATTCTTTTTAAAGAAAAGAAACGTTTTATTATTTCATCATGATTAATGTTCTTTCTCTTTTTTGTAAAGGTTGATCCAGAAACTGAGGCAAGAATGAAACAACTTCAGAAAGAGAAAAAGAATTCTGTAACTGAAGAATTTGAGGTATAGTGATTACATGCATCATTTTCAGTCAATGCATTTACTATGAATCTTTTGAATTACAGAAGAAACCTTTCAAATGTGATGATAAACTTAGTATAAACCTTTTATATGTACAAAAATTCTTTGCTTTTATAAAGTATAGAGTTTAGATAAAGTCAATTATTCATGCTCATGAATATATTTGTTGTGTTTTTGTGATGATTAGATCCAATTGATGATGTGAAAAAATCATGTCATGTCAAGTTGAATGAATTGAGCTTAAAGAGTAATAATCATGCTTATAATTTTTGTGCTGGTTTCATCTTTGCAGAAAATGCGACGGTCTGACTTGGACGCCTGGCACAACATCCGAGGACCCCGGCCATGGGAGGATTCTAAAGAGTTTCAGATGATGGCTAGAGAAAATATTGAGAAGACCAAACAGATATCAATAAAGAGATAGCATGATCTCATTTCTATAAATCAGGATTTATGCATATTTCATTCTAATAAGGACTTGTGCTTTCATCCTGTCAACGTGTTCATATGAAACATCAGCAGTTCTTTCACAGATTGCACTAAAGTGCATGTAATATGTGTAAGACTTTACTAAAGGTATAGGCAGTAACATGTAGCTACTGAATTCAAAGATGCGTATTGATATGAATGTATAACAGTCGGGAAATATGAAAGATTATGGATTGAGAAAAAAAATGTCTTCATAATTTGAAATATTTTTGTCAAGTTTTGTCCATGATTGAACAATCAAAGTTTGGGTGATTTTATTGTCAGGTGATGTTTCTATGCTGGTTATTAACACAATGGTTGTCTGCTCTTGATTTTTTTCTTGAGATATTAGATACTCACATTCTTTAAAAGTGATACATAGTTACGTACTCAAACCTCGAGTGACAGCTGGGCAAAGCCAAGTTTGTATGTTCTTTCATGTTGGTATACAGAATCTATTATACCAGTGCCCTAACTACAATTGCAAGATCATCAGTATAATAACATCTACTAGTAGGGAATTGTATATAAAGAAGTCTTCCGAAAGGAAATTGATTGCTTGTGTGAAAAGATCATTAACATAGATATATAGAAAGTCATTTGGACAGGAGTTTTTATATTAATCTCCACAACATTTGTTTGAAAGCTTGCACAGTTGCATTACAATAAAAATACATGAACTGTGTATGATATGTGTTTCGTTTGATATTTTGACATCTAGAGAGAAAAAAAAATACTTTAATGTGAATATCGGATTTCTTATCTTAAAGGGGAAGTCCACCCTGAAATTAAGTTAGTTTTAATAGGAGTAGAAAAATGAGAGAAACAAGTCGGTGAAAGTTTGAGCAAATTCCGATTAAAAATAAGGAAGTTAGGATTTTTTAAGTTGTGATCAATCAAACACAAATTGGCAACTCTATGACGTAAAATGCGAGCTCAACTATTTGCTTAGTACTAAAAAAATCTAAAATTTTCATTTTCCCTCAAGAAAATTTTTAACCATACATGCACCCTAAATATAATAATTGCAAATATGTTTCTATAATCCCCCCTGCAAGGAACAAATATATATTCCGTCATCAATAACGAAGAAAACATGATTTTATGGAATATTATGCACAAAGCAAATGAAGGAGAGCTCATATAATAAGTCACAGAGTTGCGAATTTGTATTTGATTGATCACAACTTCAATAATTCATAACTTTCTTATTTTCATTCAGAATTTGCTCAAACTTTCACTCACCTGATTTTCTTATTATTCTGCCTTTATCGAAACAAACTTATTTTGGGGGTGGACTTTCCCTTTAAGTATAGTAGTTTTGTTTATTGTTTGAAATGTGATTTTTGTATTTGACTCTCACTGTACTGTCTGGAAATGGATTGGGCTTTCCCCATGTCTAAACCTTGAATCCAGGAACAAATTATAATGTAATTGTGTGTCTCAAATCTTTGAGAATTTTCCCTTCAATTATCAGTTTGTTATATGAAAATTAAAAGGACTGTGATCAATGTTTTGAATATATAACAAGATCAGGAATTATGAGATATTTCATTTTCTCAAAATGTTAAATTGATGTTTATAGTGGCAGTTGGATTAAAAGCCCTAATTAAAGAAATGTCAATGAGCTACACTGTTTATCTAATGCATCTTACTCAAATAATTGTACATATGGTATGATTGCTTCATCTCTGAAATAAATATATATTGAATCAAAAGCAAAATAAGGAGCTTGAAAATTTTATAAAATCTATGTCATTATTTTGTTTGAAAATACATTTATATGAAAAGCTCAAAGTCGAGTACTATTCTTCACGTCTTACCTCCTAGTACTCTCACGCTGCAGAATCTGTCACTTTCTTTATTTCTTTCACTGTTTCTTTTTATGTTTATATTTCCAAAATTTCTCTAATTTCACCTCACCTGAGCCAGACGCCCCAATGAGCTATAGCTATTTATATTTTGTCCATCGTCCATAAACTTTTCTCTTTTTTGTTGACTTCTTTTCAAAAGCACTATGCCGGATTTTTAAAGGTAAAGACCAAAAAATTAAATGGAAGCTTTTATTACCAATCATGTGAAAGAATATGTTTTGACTAATACGTAATGATACAAATTTTGCCGAGAAACTGCCTACTAATTGATATATTTGGTAAAATATTATATCTATTTGAACCTGATAGATATAAGGCACGTGTCGTGTAGTCCCATATACATCTTTCTGTGTACAGTGCTTGTACCTTTACCAAGACTGGGCCAAATTTCTTATTATTTTGATGATTCCAGAACCTTGCAGTACACACCAATACTTGTAGGCTAAATGATCAACCTTTTCTGATCGATTCCACAACGTCTCTTTCACAATGCAATCACATGACCATAACTGGTCTTTATCTTTAACCAAACTTGGTAGAAATCATCCTTATGCAAGAGAGATCTAAAGTTGTTCAAATGGGGTACGTACCCCAAACCTCTATTACAGTTCTTCAGGGCAGTAACTCAACATTTTCTTCTTCTTGAAAACCCATGGCTGGATTCTAACAAAAATATGTAGGAATCAATCACCTGCAGGAAAGGGAGATCTATAGTTGTTCAATGAGGAGCACTCATTTTTTTCCTTCCCAATTCGTGAGAAAATATTTAGCGCCGAAGCAGCCAGCCGGCAAATATAAGGGGGGGGGGGGGGGTAAGAGCAATACCTTTTGTATTTTTTTGCTCAGGGAGGGATAGGGTAGTGAGCACTATTTTTTGTTAACTCAACACCCACCCCCCCCCCCCTCCCCCTTAAGCCAGGGGGAGGAGGCCCCCATCTTCTTTTTTCTTCTTCATGGGCCATGGGAGGGGTACAGGCCCTCTAGATCCGCAAGTGCCTCCAGGGGGAGGAAACGTGGGAGTAGCAGCCCCCCCCCCCCAAAAAAAAAGAAAGCCGGATTTCAACCAAACTGAAGGAACCATCCTTAGGCAAGGAAAATCTAAATTTGTTCAAAGGGGGATGTACCACCAAAGGGGGTAAAGGTCAGCGCCCCCGAATATCCCCGATGGCTGTGATTGCCCTCTTTTTGGGGGGGACCCATTACTGCCATTACTGGATTCTAACCAAAACTTATAGAAATCACCTGCAGGAACAGAAGATCTAAAGCGTATCAGGACAATCACCCCCCGAAAAATACCCTCCATGTAAGGGCAATAGTACCCCCCCCCCCCGAAAAACTACCCCCAGAAGATAACCCCCCAAGATAACCCCCCAAGGACAGCCATCCCCGAGGACAATTACCCCCGACGACAATTACCCCACCCTGGAAAATTACCCCCTGTCCATTAAAGAGGAAGTTCACCCTGATAATAAGTTGGTTTTATTTTTTTCGGGGGGGGGGGTATTGTCCTGGGGGGGGGGGGGTAAATGTCCTAGGGGAGGGGGAGAGGGTAGGTTGTCCTTGGATGGCAATATTCCGGAGGTAGTTTTCCGGGGGTAATTGTCCTTGGGTAGAACATTGTGAAGCAAACCTAAATTTGTTTGAATGTAATACTTGCCCCTGCAGGGTCTCCTTTATCTTCTCATATTGTATAAGTCGCTCCATTTATATCAATTTCACTTCCGCCTCCTCTCCTTTTTTTCTCTCTCTCTCTCTCTCTCTCTCTCTTTCTCTTTTGTGTTCGTACTTCATTTTTTCTCATTTTCGTTACTATTTTATGTCGGCCTATGTTTTTATATTGAATTGGGTTTTTTTCCTGTTAATTCCTCAAAACTATAATATATATTAAACAATAATTTGACAGTAGAGTATACACTCCATTTTAATATCGATTCGATTTAAAACATTGTGATCAAAATAAAACTAGTGGTATGGATAAATCTGATTTACAAAATGACTTACAAAAGAAACATTAGAAACAAACCAAATATGATTGTAACATTGTTATTATTAATGTGTATTGATATCACAATCGTCTGCAACATGTAAAAGGAACATGCGTGAATACAATGTAAGGGCAGCTGTAAGACTCCTTAAATCTGATTCAATAAAACATGTCTGTAAAGAATCAATGCGACTGCCATGTCACTTCTCTAAAAACAACTTTTCAATTTTGTTTACACAAATCATACAGATATTGTTTACTACAATAATTGCATAAGTCGCGAATTATTTATGAATGCATGTACATTGATAGCTGTTTGTTAAGTCGCACCTTTGTGGTTAAACTGTATATAGTTTAACCACAGATTAATAGTTGTATTTCGAGATCAAATTACATGACATGTCTTAGGTTGAAACTAGTATATCTATAAACTGCAGAGATAATTTGCTTGTAATAACATGATATGTTTGTTCCATGAAGCAGAGATCGTGATCTTTGAAGTATAAGCACGAGGTTGGATTACAATAGCAGATCAATACCCGTTTTTTGTTAGTTTTATTACTATAAATGTTTTTTTTAAACTGATTTTGAATCATAACGCTATATATTTGATTGTGCCTCACCGTTATATCAAGTTTCGAAATTGAATTCGGCTAAACAGAAATAATCCTTAGGAACACATACTTTTCATAATCTATATTCCAATTTTATCGCCTGTATATCTATATATATATATATATATATATATATACACATATCGTTACTGCTTTATAGTCCTAATAGTTTTACCTCGAGCTTTCAGGTTCTAAGTTTCAAAGTATATAATGGATAACTTTCAGTCTTCGTCCATCATGTTCTCTGCTGTCGGAAGAGATCGAGCATTCCAGCTACGAAGGAGACGTCGACGCTCTATCCTAGCTGCGATATGACGCCCTTGACCAAACTTAATCTTGGAGCGAGTCATCATGTTCATCAAATCATTCTCTGTCTTTTTTACATCGGTGACATTCGAGCGATTTAGATTGTAGTATGAAAGATACTGACTACGGTATGCCGGTATATCTTCATCGTCTGCCTCCTCGTCTACCATACCTGTATGATAGCCTGATGGGTACAGTGCCGAATCGGACGCAGAAGTCAAGTAAGGTTCCTTCTTAACTTTTAGGGATGTATCATTTGAGGACTGATTCTTATCGTTTTGTTCCTCCTTTTCTTGATCCCCGTCATCATCAACATCATCGTCATCTTCGTTTTCAGGAGTATAGGTCGAGTTCATGTCGTTCTGTCGTTCTCGGAAGCTTAGCCAGGCGATACTATGCACCATCGACAGTGGTGTTGCCGAAACTCGAGTTTTGAAAGTTCCGTTCATCCTTGAGTCGTCTGTTGGTCTTTGTCGATGATCGTATCGCTGGAGATGTTTTGGCAATTCGGGAAGAAGAGGTTGTCCTGAGCTATTATTTCCAGCCGGTTTATCGAGATAACTGTTCCGACGGTCTCTCCTGAATGCAACTTGATCGTCGTTAGTCCACCCCCTTCTGCGATTGCCTTCATCTTTAGAATCACCGTCCTGTACTGTCTGCTCGAATTTTGAATTCTGTCTGGTATTATCCCGCGTTTTTTCATCAAGCTGCAATTGCGGGAATATTGATTTCCTTAGAGTTTTGTCATCTGCTGCCACGGCTCCTGATGCAAACGTTCGCGACCTCGTCATCTTATTTGGTACAAGACGAATTAACTCAACAGTGCTCGGCCGATTTTTCAATTTTTCTCCTCCATGCATTTCTTTGGCAAGCTCCTTTTTTGTAATATTGAACATCTTAATTTCTTGTTTGAGATGGAGCATTTCGATGTCATGGTTACGTAACTGTCGGAGATGTTCCTTGTTCATTGAGACCTTTCTCCCATCTAGCAGACGTCTCTCACATTCATTGCTCTGGATGACTCTCTGGGAGTTCTCAGAGATGCGCTTTCGCATCTCTCTCTGATACATCGCGATTGGCAGGTCAATAATTTGTCCAAAATAAGAAAAGCAACTGTATACCAACTTAATAATCAATGTACATCGCTGAGATTAAAATATAATGATTTAATAGAAGTGAACGAGTAGTGATCCCTGTCCTCGTCGATTCAGGGAGACTCCACTCTTGTAATGCTGACGATCATTATCTGCCGTAGACTGGTAGCAAAATGTTGATTAACATCATAAACATTCAAGTTCCATACCAATTGATCCGGGCAATTGATAGTCGCAGCAACTTAAAGAAAATGTTTATGTATATTACAGTGGTTTCTGTGGTCCTGCAGGCTCCAAGAAAGAAAACTTGAATTAAAAACTTCGGCTGTCACTCAATGAAGAAAGACTCAAAAAGTCCGTTATCTAATATTTTAAACGGCTCCATCAAGTTCGATGATCACACGGTTAATTTATTTTCGTCCTCATTGAAAAACATAACATTCATAGAAATTTCCTTCTATTTATGCAGTGGTAGTAACCATGCATCTGCTTGCTGTCGATGCGACGTAGTTATGTATTATGTCAGTATTCAATTATTTGTTCACTTAGCTTCAAGGACCAAATAGTTGTAGCGTTGTGGACAATTACAAATTTACAATATTTGCACCAATTGTTGATTAACAGTTTTTATCATGTATTACGTAACCATCTGATAAAAACGTCATGGATACGGCGGCAGCGGCCTGACGCTCTGTGGAAGGATTGTGGAGTTTCAATTTATTATGTAGTTATTCACATAAATAACAAATTACAAGAGTCTGATTATATAAAGGGGGAGGAAATAGAAAGGGTCGATCAAGAGAAGGAAGGGGAGGGAGAAGGAATAGAGAAAGACAGATATATATAGAGAGAGAGAGAGAGAGAGAGAGAGAGAGAGAGAGAGAGAGAGAGAGAGAGAGGGGAAGGGGGGGGGGGAGAAGGAAAACGATTTTTGAACATTGCATTTTTTAAACCTGTCCTCTCCAATCTGTCTCCTAGGGTGAAAAGTGTCATTTGACAACAACGGAATGGGGTAAAGATAAAAATCGGAACGAGCGTTACCTAGAGTCGGAAATTTATGAATGAAATTTCTCCTTTCATTTTTTGTCAGAAGCAAATCCGTGCCAAACTCCCAACCCATATGCGAGTTTATATATACTTACTATAATAGTAAAACAAAATTAAGTGTTAAGGGCAAGGGCGGTGGAGCGACTTCCAAAGTGGGGGGGGGGGGCACCAACAAAAAAAGGGCACTTTCTGGGAAAAGGGGCACCCACAACGGGAAATCTCAAAGCGAAAATATACAATTTTTGTTAAAGACATTGGTATATACCCCTACATTGTGATTTCATTATCAAGGATAATTTCAATATTTGTTTCTCTTTATACATCATACAAAATATTGCTTAAGCATCATACTTTGCAGTTGAGTGTGATGGTCTGAATATTCTTTTGCTAGTGAGCAAAACAAGCGAGAATTTTTTTAGATTTGTGAGATCGCAGTGCGAAGAATTAAAACCCGATCCTGATGGGGTTATAAGCACATTCTCATAACGGAAGACTGAACAGACCTTTGATAATTAAGTAACATAATTATATAATCTATAAATGCGAGCGAGCGTAGCGAGTGATCTTTGGTGGAAATTGGTCTTATTTTGCTTTAAAATTAGGGGCACGTTTAATGATAAGAGGAATAAGGGAGACTTATCGAAAGGGATAAAGACACTCATTAGACGAAGAAAAATGAGCACGTGTCAAAGTACAATGGGTATTATCAGAGGTGAAAATGGGGCACTTCTTACGCCTGAAAAGAGGCACTCACCAGAGATGAAAAAAATGCACTTACTAGAATGGCAAATGGGCATTTGTCGACGGAAAAGGGGCACCCATCAGAATTTGATATGAGCACTCATCAGATTTGAATAGGGGCAATTATTGGAGATGAAGGGGCACTTATCAGAATCGAAAAGGAGTAATTTCTCGAAGCTGAAAAGGGTCATTTACCAGAGATGAAAAGGGGTACTTATGAGAATGGAAAGGGACACTCTTCATAGGTGAAAAGGAGCATTTATAAGAAGGGGGAGGGGCTCTTTCTTTTTTAAATGGGGACACTTATCACAAGGAAAAGGGGCACCTATTAGAAAGGAAAAGGGGCACATGTGGAAATAAAAGGTGCGCTTATCCGAGTTTAAAAAGGGGTAGTTATTAAAAGGGAAGGGGCATTTTTTACAAAGGAAAAGGAGCATTTGTCAAATTAAAAGGGACACCTCTCAGATTTGAATAGGGTAATTATCAGAGGTGAATGAGGCACCTATCGAAAGTGAGAAGTGGCACTTCTCATACCTGAAAAGGAGCACTTACTAGAGATTAAAAAGGGTACTTATGAGAATGGATTATGGACACTTGTTGCAGAGGAAAATGGGAACTTGTCGAAGGAAAAGGGTCACGTGTTAAAATAAAAGGGGCACTTATAAGAGGTGAAAAGGGGAAGGGGCACTTCTACAAAGTAAAAGGGACACTTTAACTATGTAAAAAGGGGCACTTTGGGGTCCTTGAAAAGTGTGGCACTGTGCCCCCATGCCCCTCCCCCCCCCCACCCCCCCCCCCCCCCCCCCCCCCCCTCCGGAGCACCGCCACTGGTTAAGGGCTAACTTTGTATCTGTGTTTATTTATTTACGTTATTTCTGAAGATTATTCAAAGACTTCTTTGTGATATTTTTTTTAAAGTCGGCTTGATATCCTTCTTTTTTAAAGAAAAAAATATCATACCAGAATTATTAGCTACCTTATCTAGAGCTTAGTTATTGTAATCTTCGATCTCCAGAAAAGTATTAAAAATAGTTTGTGAAAGTATGAATTATTCCTATTTTGCAGCAGGATATGAATGCTATGAAATACAGTTGAAAAATAAATGATATTCAACGGACCAGAAAATGATATCATGTATATGGTATCATCACTACAGACATTATCATTTTCATCATCATCATCTCACCATTCATCACTATCATCATCTACATAATCATCACCATTTATCATCATCATTGTAACCATCTTCATCATCACCATTATCACAACCACCATCATCATCATCATCATCATCACCTTCATCTTAAAAATCATCATCAATATCATATCAAAATCATTGTGACTATATTGTATATAGTCCTTCATACAATATAACTTCATCAAAACTATATCTTTAACTCTTCACAAATACATTTTTCCTGATTTATTTAATTAATTACTCAATCATATAACCAATCAAATATAAGTGAATAATTATAGCTGTTAATGGTGAATGGCAAGAACAGGAATGTCATTGACGTTTCAAAATTAGTATTTCCATTAATCCAAAAGATATTGCCCTAAAAATGTATGGCAGTACATTGCTGACAAATACAGGTGCAGAATAAATGTATTATATCTATACAAAAATAATGTGTCTATTATGTTGGCTGACTATATTTATGTACCAGAAATAAAAATGAGGTTGGAAATATCTCAAGTAAACTTCAAAAATAGTAAGGTCAACTTGATAAGCTTTTCCGTTTTTACCAAACTTTGACAATGAGAATGTACAGTATGATGAATTTGAGAAGTACACAACCAATATTTTTGGAATTCAAGGCAATAAGAACAATATTTTCAAATATAAAAACTTTTGTACTTATTACAGTTTTACAACAAGATATGTCTTTCACCAAAATCATAATTTAACTGATACACAGTTTAAAGAAAAAAAGAGGCAAAATATATATTAGATGAGTAATTGAAGCAGAAAATATAGCATGAAAAACAGCTTTAAAGGTAAAGACCAGTATTGGTAACGCCCCAATTTCAAAAAATGAAATGGAAGCTCTCATTACCAATCATGTGAAAGAATATGTTTTGACTAATACATGATGATAAAAAATTTGCCGGGAAACCGCCTACTAATTCATATATTTGGTAAATTTATTTCTCTCATGGTCGTGTGAGAGAGATAGGGTAGTCCCATATACATCTTTCTGTGTATAGTGCTTGTAACTTTACGAAGAATGGGCCAAATTTCTTATCATTTTGATGATTCCAGAACCTTGCAGATGCTAGATGCTAGATGATCAACCTTTTCTGATCGATTCCACAACGTTTCTTTCACAATGCAATCGCATGACCATTACTGGTCTTTACCTTTAAAACTAAAACATTTAACAGTATAATTGAACTACATACATGTATTACCAATTCATTATTATTAGACCCTGAAGGATGTATAATTGAATTTGAATGGTTGAGTATAAATATTGCTAACTGTACAAAAAACAAGTCCTGTATTCAATGTTTAGTCAGACTCGTCATTGTTTTTTAAACCTAACTATTAATTTAGCAAGGGTTTTGGAAATCATCTCAATATTAGTTTAGCAATGGTTTTGGAAATCATCTCATGGAAAGAATCAGATAAATAATTCTGAAACGAATTCCACAATATTTTCCCATGTCAACAAAAATGCAAAAGTATATAATATGCATATTTAAAAATGGAAGCACTAAATCATTAATCCCCCTAAAAAAACATGAAAGACAAAACTAATAAGCGATTTTTTGAAGCTCTTAAAGGGTGGTTTTTTTAAAGCATAAAGAGTGATATTCTGCATAGAGAAACAGCTAGTTTTTCTAGCACTAGTAAAGAAGAAAAAAAAATCAAAATCAAAATTTTTAAAGGTGTTTTTTTTTAATCGCCTGTTGTAAACGTAAGATAAGAAATGAACACCAAGGTATTATTTCTTGCAACATCTTGCTTAGAACTGCTTCTAGGGCTTGTGGTCACATGTGGTCATAACCAGGCCTCTTCACATTTTCTTTAACATTTGTTGTAAAAGTTCTGAGTGTACAAGAATATAGATGTACAAGGTATCCAATATTAACAAGTTTATATGTACCAACATGTTAACAACTTGTGACTACCGGTAACACCTAATGATAGCCTTTGTAAACACGGCTGTACACATGACATAACATATCCACCATGATATATATATATATTATAAATAATCATGATTAATGATAAGGCATGGTTATATTATGATTGCAACATAGTGTCAATACAATACATTTTGATGAGTATTTTTCTTTTTTAAACATACAAAAAGCAATGCCCATTTGTGACCTTCATTCTACAAAACAGGTAAAATCTTGCAAGAAATTACTACACTATTCTTAAAGAAAATTGGCAGAATGTTGGTTGGACCACAAAAAAATGACATCACATTGGTACACAGGATTAAAAAAATAATTTTCACAAACTCAAGTTGGAGCTGGAGTGTCCTGTTAATGTAGAGTAAGGGAATGACATTGAATGTAATAGCTTTGGTATGATCATAAGACCTACTGTGAATGGAGCACAGGAAAAGGAATAAAAACACCATAAGGTCAGTTTGGAGATTAGGATATTAGAAAACGGAGAGAGAGAGAGAGAGACAGTAAAAATAGCATTTGAATCATTGGTATAAAACTTCTGAAACATCCATATCTTTATTAAAGAAGACATAATGATGTTAAATGCAGGAACATAGTATGTAATATCAAACACATTCAGGTACAAACATCACATGATGTAACACAACACGTAAAGCACCACAATTTTACAGTTTCTAGTAACAACAAAAAGTTCAAATCATTATCAGCTTACAATTGTGCTTTTCTAAAGAGGAATAAAATAATAAGGAGATGTGTGGATTGTAATAACAACGGGGGAATCAAACAGTGAAAATCTCTAACACAGTTACAGGATTAAATCAAACAGTGATTATAGTATTAATGTCCTTCAACACACCCTAATAACTGAAGCTGTAAAAATGATATGCTAGAAATTTCATTCAAAGTATGCATGGTAGTTTTAAACTGCTGAAGTTTCAAATACATATAAATCAACAGTGGAGTGTTTTTTGCAACGCTGTAATAATTAAATGCAGGTCTTTGCACCTTTAAACAGAGGATATCCTGAAAACTCTGAACAATTCTACATGACTACCTGCCCATCTTCTTTGGTCCATCTCAGATTCAGGACTTGTAATTACTTGATAGGGGCATGGCCAGGCAGGTGCAGGTCCGAGAACAGGTCTGTATACAAGTCCAGGACCAGGACCAGGACCAGGTGCAGGAACAGCTAGGATGTTAAATCCACTACAAGGGAATGATTGCACAGTCTTGCCAGGAATCTAGTGTCTGTTAGTCAGGCTCCATCTCTTCTTCATCCAGTGACCTTTTGATACCTAAACATTAATAAGAGACAAGATAAAATGATAGTATTCTTACAGAGAAAGCAAAAAAGTCATTGTAGAATCATTCAGTATACCAAGATTTGTGTCTATTTTCAATGTACACAATTTCAAGAGAGAAAAATAATATATGAAAATGACAAACTTCAGTATAAACTACTAAATTTATAGATAAGTTTACAATGGTAATTTTCCAACAAAATATCATCCTAGAATAATGATTGGCTTACAATTCAACCATGGTCTGAAAATTAGCATCCCTGATCATACTACCACTGCTCAATATCAATTAAGAAATATTGAAATTAAATAACACTCAAACGAATTACATATGCCATAATGATGGTTGAAAAATACAATGGCATTTGCCTGAATTTGGCTCACCTAGTCCTTCGCTCATACCAGCAGGTACTTGCATCCTTGCAGTGAATATTGCTTCGTACTCCTGTAAATAAAATCATCCAATCACCATTTTTTGTTTAATAAAAACTATATCTTAGTATCATGGGCGTAAATCCTTACGAAATACCTATAGGTATTACGTAAGGATTTACGCCCATGCTTAATTAGTATACTACTTAGCCTAACATTATTATTTTTTTCCTTACATAAAACACTAACCTATCTCATAAATAAACAAGAATACTCGGCTTTGCAACACATTTCATTTATGGAAAGTAAAAAGTTCATTTTCAAAAAAATCTGTAAGAAATACTTTGCCAAACATATGGAACACTCTACCCCAAGTCCTCCGCTTATATAAAAACAGTTCAATATTTACAAAAAAAATGAAACAGACCTTTTATTCTGAGTATCGTTGAATTGACCTTCCAAACCTTTTTGCCCCCCTCCAATTTTTAATTATTTCATACATGCTTTTGTATTTTTTTGTCTTTATATTGTATTTATCGCTGTATTTTGTATTTATCGCTGTATTTTGTGATATCTCGAACTCATATATGCTCAATAATATAAATAATATAAATTATAATATTCGGGGAACTTTTTATACAAAGCCACCATGGGCTTTTCCTTTGTTCTCCAATTTCATTTTAAACTATTGTAATAATTGACCATTCCTTGTATGTATATATACTTGTATGTTTATTGCAATGAAATAAATAAACGAACTTGAACTTGAAATACAAGTGTCAGAGTGTGACTGCATGCTTTCAATTCAAACCCTGTAAGCTGAATAGACAAAAGAATTTAGAAGGCCTGCAAGAAGAATGGATTGTGTTGCTTGCAATCAAGGCAGTATATTATAGTAAAATAACAAGAATTCTTAAAACAGGTGTGTTCTTTTATGTGGTAGAGAGAAATAGTGAGTGGAGTAGGAGCTTCTGCTCAGTGCAGATCTAATAAGAGTCAGATGTGTATGGTGTGGTGAGGTTACAGCAATAGGTAAAAGGTACAAGCTATGTACACGTATTATGCAGGCATGGTAAATTGTACACAGTGGCAAGTTCCAGGCACCACAGTCCATGATAGAAAAGCCCTTGTCAGCACTTCCCTTAATTTGCCATACTGCTTGACATCTGAAATGTAAGTTATGATTCACTATGGTTTCTTGATTAATTCATAGTAGAAAGTATTGGTTCCTAGTTTGATACCTACAAATTATAAATAGCAATTTCAGAAATTCTAAACTTCTAAATATCAGTTTTGTTTAAAGGAACATATAGAGGATATTCAGAAAATGCATAATTTTTCTTTTGGAAAGATGTTTTTTGCAAAAATTGAATTGATTATGTCAGCATTCATTCAAAACAATTCCTCACTGACTCATTAATTATTCTTATCATATTCTATAATTTTAAATTAAGAAATAAAATTAACAAATTAAAAAAACGAAGAAAAGAAAAGGGAACTAGGTAAATTAGTAGACAGAGTAGATTAAAATCTTCTTTTTTTTAATGAGGGGGGGGGGTGAGAAAAAAAGAGTCAGAAAAGCAGAACAAAATCACTCAAAAGTCAAAACAAAAGAATAAATGATAAAATTGAAATTAGGGCTGACAAAGTAAAAAGAGAATAACAACATTTTGAATACCTTTAACTGACTGGCAAATCCATCATTCACACTGATACAGAAACGTTTCTCTTGTACATAGCGGTAGGCAATCCTGGTAAAATACACAAAATACATTAAAATGTTTTCTACTGTCATTATTTCCATGATAGTATTTGCTACTTTTTATCACTTCAGTATCATTCATTTCGGGGGCAAGTCCAAGCCATTTTATCTGAAACATTATTGATAACATCTAAGATTTCAATACATCTGATTTATGTTTCAAGCGGATAGACCGACTACAAATTGAATCAGACAGAACATCTAATAGAATGATGTTTAAGTCTTTTAGTAATATTTGGGAAGGTATGGGACATACTATATGGACTTGCCCTTTTAGTCTGTACATATATGTGTACTCTCATGAGAGTCAATATATCAAACATTATAGATCAAACTATTTGTTTGGTACCCGGATGTAAATAACTGGGCCCTGTATCATAAAAATCAACTTTCAATCAATCGTAAAAATATATTGTATCTACAATCTTGCTGCAATCAACTGTATCTTACCATGCATTGTATCTATCTGAAACACAAAGTTAAATGTAAGTTTAATTTATTGTAATTTGAAGGAGATATGATTAATTTAAAGGGGATACAATCAATAGCATTTCTCTATGTTACACAGTCCTGATTGTTACAAGTCTGTAAAAACCCAAATTACACAAACACACATGCATTTCTACATACCTGTACTTCAGTCCATATGTTTCCATTAGATAACCTATAACAAGTGCAGCACTGTGAATAAATTAACAATAATGAACAGATGTCACAATCACGATTATTAAATCAAGTTCATTCCCTAAAGCACTGGAGAAATAAAAACTGTCATTTTCTAAATTACTACTCTATACAGAGTGATATTGGATGAAATACGTTGGCATAAAAAAGATTTCTCTAATAGTGTGTAAATACAATAAGGGAATATCAAAAAAATACAGAGTTTGGCTTGTGTTCATAAAGATTCACTAAATTAAACTTAATCCACAGATTCATGGAGCACCAACCATGTGTCAAGATTTGTTTTCCCTGTAGAAATTACTGTAATTCTGTAATAAATGAACTAATGAAATGGGTCCAGTTATGAAATGACATTTATGACATTACAAAATTGATTTTATAATGACAAATCCTTTGTTTGTTTCTTAGTTACATATTTATGATAATATCTGTGGCATGAATATGTTTACATTTGGCACACCATGATAAATCTGAGGACTAACTCTACTCATTCAGCTGGGTTTTAAACCTGGACTACAGATAGTCCACTTTTATAAATACAAGCCTATGACTTTTTGATGTTTTCTGAAGAAGTGATGCAATGGATATCTAGGATAGGACACTCACCTTCTTGATATACCAGCATTGCCATGTACCAGTATCCTTCCTCCTGATTGTAAACAAGAGTCAATGAATCCCTTCACCTGCAACAAAGTACATCACACTTTTAAGAAAAATGCTGTAGACAATCACAGAACAATTATTTAATTGATTCACTAATTTTAGTTCTGAAATAATGGCTTGAAATTTAAAGTGCACTGAGAAGAAAAATATTTTGATGTGGTGTAATGAACTTCATGCTCTTTCCAAAAACAGCAAATTACACTTACTCAGGCAGTGCATATGGTCATTAATAAATGACTTGGGAAGAGAGCACATAGGTTAAACATTTTTGAGACAATGAGTTATATACTTTTGAGGGAAAAAATATGATACACACTATTGTAGTAAGTTGCATCATGATACAAATACAATCCACTGGTGAAATTCATTACAATACTCTTTTCTCAATATGTCTGATAACTAACATCAATATAAAGAAGCGGTGAAGCCAAGCATAGTGAATAACTCTATAAGATCTTACTGTAGGTATATGTCTGATGATATTTTCCATGCAATTGTCGGCTACATCAAGGACTAAATACCTGTAAATAAAAGATAAGTACTTCATTCAGTACAATGCCAATGTCATATAATATCCATTTTTTGTTATTACTCAAATCGATGGCAAATCACACCAAATCATTATCTTATTTTAATAAAGATTATGTTTAAAAAGAAGCTATCAAATGATAACTCTGATTTACTGTGATTAGAGTACAATTGGGCTATCTATATGCTTAGAAAGAGACTAAGTTATCAAAATATTTGATTTTGTCTCTATTTTGATACCAAATCTTTTTGAGGTAGTGCTCTATGCAAATATCCAGAACTTACATAGAAATATTAAATGACATCATTGATTCATTGTAATATTTCACCATTATACTGAAAGGAACAGTACCGGTAGTTACTAATGTGAACAAGGTCAACATAACTGAAAGAACCGTATTAAGAATCTTATACAAAATGATTAATTGAAGGAAGACAGTTTTCATTATTACTTTAGTAACTATTTACAATCATTCTGGTGTCAAATTGACTAAATACTGATGTGAAATTTGTATTGTTGGTTGTCACTCAATGAAAACCTGGTACCAATTTGAAAGGTTGTACATTAACTTACCGGAATCTGTCTGGAAAGTTTGGTTTAATGATGGTTGCCTCTGGTGCCTGTCTTATACAAAGGACATGGGTGATACCATGCTCTAAAAGAACAGGTAACTATTGAAAAAGAGAAATCAGATATAACTGTCAGGGCAACAGGGGTGAAGTTTTGGGAGAAAAAACAAACAAAATCATATTCATTATTGGGAGAGATTAGAGAGAACATTGAAGGAAAAAAAAGGCAAATATTTTAATTCAACCAAAACAAATTTTGGTGTCTTTGATTAAAATAACAATACTTGTCTGTGTTGTGAGTGCAAAATATATGATCTAAATAATCCCCAGTGTAGTTTACTACATAACATTGTGTTTTATAAGTGTAATTCTTACCTTGCTTCTTTGAGCTGCAGCATATGGTCCTAGATATAATCCAGGGAGTATTTCCTACAAAAACAGAAAATGAATCTGATAGCAATCTCAAAAATACAGATATATTGTGTTGAAGCCAAACATGAGTACATTTTAATGCCCATTTGATAACAAACTAGTTTGTAATAATCGGGAGCGCCAGGAGGGTCAAATCTGACTGACATGAGCGCTATACAAGAACCCACTATCATTATTTTTATTATTAAAAATAGATGTTGAGATTTTGAAACGTTCCATAATCTTTGTGTCATAGCCTGCATTGATAGCAGCAGCAGTTCTAGAGGAGGCTTTGGGTTCAAGCCCCCCCCCCCCCCTCCACCCCCTCAACCCCTAAAGAAGAATCCTTATCATAAATACATTTAAGCATGGCACATGTAGAAATTGAATGCAAAAAACCCAAACCCCCAACCCCCCTCCCTCCCCCCCCCCCCCAGTCTAGACTAATACAAATAAATAAATACAAATTAAAAATTTAATTTAATTTAAAAAAGGAAATACTTTCTATATCAGTTACCTGCATCTCCCTTCTCCTAGTGTATACCCAGTCCTGCAATGATAATGATAATGAAAATAGACCCGTTTTTCCATTTACTATTATGTACTTCACTCAACTGTCCTGAACCCTTGGTTATGCAAAATGGCATCACCTGGATTGAATCTACTTTGCATACATTAGTTGTTGCTATGTTGGGCAAACTTCTGGCAAGCTTTCTAGTAATCAGAGAATTTGTTGTTTATACGGTATGCATACAAAGTATCTAACCGAGTTCAAACTTCTGCATTGATTTAGAACACAAGGATGAAGGATCGAGCAAGAATACCTACCCCAACAACCCCTCCCTCTTTCTCTCTCTTACTCCCACCCCTCCTCTCTCATGCTCTTACCCCCCCCCCCCCCCCTTCTCTCTCCTTTCTTTAACCCCCCCCCCCCCCCACGTTTCTTAAATATGTGTCAATTTCTCTCTTTTTTTCTCTCCCTTTTCTCCTTTTCTTCCTTTTCTTTCTTTTCTTTCGCCGGCCATTTAAATACACAGAGTGGTGATATTAGCTTACAGTAAATAACTAAGTGTGACATTTGAAACCAAACTCTACCATCTCAGGAAAATTATCTTGGAAATTTGGACATAACAGTACACTACAGGCTACAGCGCCGTTCGCCAATTAACATGACGTGACTTTGCTCTCCACACAATTATTATTACGAATGGGACTGACCGACAAGACCGATTATAATATAAAGGGCCGAACATCTACATTTCTTACGTATGATAATTGTATCTTTTCGCAAAATGCTCCGTTGACTGTTATACATTTTGAAGTTAAAAATATGTATATCTTACCCTTGGCTCTTCATCAGAGGTGGGTATTTGGGGGAATTTTAAGGTTTGTAGAAGGGTGGATAATGCAGCTTCTGCCATGATCCCGAATAAGCTGAACATATCATCCAATTTAGAGGATCTATCTCTCCAGCGGTCATCAGCAAGCGCAAGCTTACTGAACTGTGTACTAACAAAACAAACCTTATTTTCGTGCCCAATTTTTGCTCAACTTCCGTTGAACTTATAATTGTAGAAGCAATTAAAGTTCTATTATCAGCGGAAAATGTATGATTCTTGGCGATTTAATGTTCATATAAAATAACAATTATTTGACTTGAATTGATTGTGATCGAGGGGCAAGGGGGCAATTCCGGGGGGGGGGGGGGGTCAATTTGGGGGATTTTCTCGAAGTAAAGCCCATTTTTCACAATTTTGAAAATTTTGAAAAAGCGGACCCATGTTTAGGGACATTTTTGTTAAAAATAAGACCCATGGTTAGGAATTTTTGTGCGCTAAAGTGACCCATTAGAGCGGCACCCCCACAATTATTGCCTTTAAAAGTTTAAATAGATAAAAGCACTCCAAATAGCCTATACAAATTTGTTGAGTTGAAAAGGTCTTCATGATTTAGGAAAGTTAGTAGATTCAACCCTATACATAACCATTCAATTCAATTCATTCAATTCAAAATGGTATATTAAAATACTTTCATTGCGGCAAAGACACAGTAATAACAAAATGACAATTGATTTGATATATATAATATACGAGGAGACAGAAGCTGTCCTAACACTAGTGACAGAGAGTGTAAAGAAAATAAGATGAAAAGAGTTACTGGAAGGAGGATGGTATAGAAGAGTAGGGGAACACACACAAAATGGATGCGGTTATTTATCATGATAAAATAGATACACTGCCTTTACATATAAACATTCTATTATAAACATCGCAGCTAATTTATAATTTCAATTGAAAGTTTGAGACTAAATAAGTCGTTGTAAATTGACATTAAAGGAGAAAATTTGTGATTAGAGAAAAGATAAAATATGGTATTCGGATTTGGAATCATAATAAAAAATACCATTTTATCATTCAACTGTGAATGACTCATCTCTTGTTTTAAAAAGTCTCCTAGTTTTGCTAAATATTCGGATAGCCGATAAATTGTGTAAAAACTTAGATTAGAAATATGTTATAGGCCTATATCCTTGAAACATAGGTTAAATAATTATATAAAATTTGATCTGTCTAACGAATGATTTCGTATTTCGTATTGAATACTGAATTAAGTTACGTTGAATCGTTCAACGTAGTAACTGGCCGGCCGGCCCTGCCAATAATTAAGCAGTCAAATAGAAACAGACTTACAATAAACAACTTAATAACCGCAACCAATATTGTCAACAAAAGCACCAACAAACATAAAAGATAATGAATACATTTCATAAGTATTATATTTGTTTTTTCCCTGTCCGTTTTTCGAAAAGATTTATCTTCTTTTGAGTTGAAATGTTTCGCCCGCTTCTAAGGAAAGCTTTCGATGTCCATATTGATCTATTCATGATTATTTTTAAAAAATAGAGCAATTAATAAAAGAGAATAATTGATTAATAAAAAATAAGAGAGGTTTTAACGAATTCAATGCGATAGTATCATTTCCAAGGTGATTTTTACAAAAGGATTTGCCATTTAAAAAAGTTACCCTTTTGACGAATGCTCAACTAATAAAAAAAATAAAAAAACAACCAAATCTCCCCCCCCCCCCAAATCATTTGAGAGAAGGAAAGAGAGAGGGAGGGGGAGGAAGGGAGAGAGAGGGAGGGGGAGGAAGAGAGAGAGAGAGAGAGAGAGGGAGAGAGAGGGGGGAGGGAGAGAGAGAGAGAGAGAGAGAGATAAATCTATATAAAGAGAGAGAGAGAGAGAGAGAGAGAGAGAGAGAGTTACATTTAGCGATGCCAAACAAACAAATAATTACAGTTTTAGATTTCAGATTTGAAATTGCCATACAGGCCTATGTAATTATTGATTTAATGGAATGGATATAGGCAATATCTTTTCTCTTAATTTGTGTCTAATTCGGTGTTAACTCTTTCTTAAACGGTCATCGCTCTTTTTGCAAAGCTTCTGCTGAACTTTGGAACAAACTACCTTTACATGTCAAAAACTCGTTCAAAATTGCCTTTCATGATTAACTTGCTCAGTGTACATTGATATATATTTCCAGGCACCTACGCGGGGGGGGGGGGGGGGGGGGGGTCAACCCCCCTCAATTGTTGTTTGTGTGTGTGTTTTGGAGGACCCCCCTCATTTTTTTGTTGCAGATGGGTGACCCAAAAAAGGTGACATTACCCCCCCCCCCCCACCCCCCCCCCCCCCCCAACGGAACGTAAAATCGATCAGTCAATTTTCAATAAAGATCTATTGGAAACGCCTCAATTTCAAAAAATGAAATGGAAGCTCTCATTACCATCATGTGAAAGAATATGTTTTGACTAATACATGATGATAACAAATTTGCCAGGAAACCGCCTACTAATTCATATATTTGGTAAATTTGTTTCTCTCATGGTCTGGTGAGAGATATAGGGTAGTCCCATATACATCTTTCTGTGTATAGTGCTTGTAACTTTACGAAGAATGGGCCAAATTTCTTATCATTTTGATGATTCCAGAACCTTGCAGATGCTAGATGCTAGATGATCAACCTTTTCTGATCGATTCCACAACGTTTCTTTCACAATGCAATCGCATGACCATTACTGGTCTTTACCTTTAAATTAACCCTTCTTAATATTTCATACTTCTCTTGTAAACTTGTTAGGCCTAATATACTAGCACATTTCATGGCTCGGGCCCGACCATTTATGATCCTTAGCCTGACAATCTAATTACCAGAGTAAAGCATTAATTGTTTATTCTTCGTCACTGTTTTTGAAAAACGGAATTTTTGACCTATGAAAGTTTGGATGCAGACATGCAGTATATACCTCTTCATCATAATTATATCACAGAAATCCTGCAAGTGTCCATTTTAGCATCTCAGCACTGACCATTCCACTGTGCGTTGACGCTACCATAATACTCGCATGTTTTCCAGGCGAATATTTCAGTCTCACTTTTGTTTACATTTGCACTTGTAAGTGTATCATCATCACGAGATTGAAAGGATTTCGCAAACTTACGGATTCGAAAAACATAGAAGTTAGAACAAGACTGGAGTGTGGTTCACTTGTTTGGATTTATATAATAATATCTACGTATCTGAGTTCCATATGAAGAATTCCAACAGTCACTAGAATTATCTGTAGTAAGTATTTTATCATTTTCATAGCTATGAAAATACTTCCGAGCTGTGTGGAGACTTCTTGGATGCCTCTTGACTTGAGTCAGACGCGTGCAGTGTTGGTGGATGCCGCTCCGCGCCGCGGGGTCGATTCCATGTGTCGTAGTCTGCACAGCTGCAGGGATCGCAAGGCTGACATAGTCACTAGTGACAGACCTACCGACCTTCACTCAGCTACTGGTCTATATTAAAACAAAGAAAGAAACTGTATAGACTCAATGAGATTTTGAATAAACTATAGAATTAGAAATCTATGAACAAACACAAAAATGAAATGTAGGGTCTAGATTCCAAGTAAATTGGCGCAAAATGATTTGCAGTAGGGGCGCTGGTACGAGAATGAGGATTGTCCGCATAAACGAGGATGCCCTTACGCGGACTAAAATAGCCCCAGTTCAATGTCTACTTTTAGTTTTATGGGTTGTCCGTCTTCCTGAGGATTTATCACTCATATTAAGTTGAAAGTCTCTGTACAAAGTCGTTGTAAAATGCATCAAGAAAATCATCTACTGGTCTATATTAAAACAAAGAAAGAAACTGTATAGACTCAATGAGATTTTGAATAAACTATAGAATTAGAAATCTATGAACAAACACAAAAATGAAATGTAGATTCCAAGTAAATTGGCGCAAAATGATTTGCAGTAGGGGCGCTGGTACGAGAATGAGGATTGTCCGCATAAACGAGGATGCCCTTACGCGGACTAAAATAGCCCCAGTTCAATGTCTACTTTTAGTTTTATGGGTTGTCCGTCTTCCTGAGGATTTATCACTCATATTAAGTTGAAAGTCTCTGTACAAAGTCGTTGTAAAATGCATCAAGAAAATCATCGCTGAACCCGTTTTTTGCATCGCCAACGCACGGATCGGAAAATCAGAATTGGCAGCGAGAATATGGACGATCCTCATTGTTTGCGGAGGCGTCTGTCCGTGTTTACAAAGACAATCCTCCTTTGTGCGGACTATCCTTATTCTCAGACCAGCGCCCCTACTGATTTGAGTTTTAAGGTTGTCAGGTTGTCAAATTTGCTGACAGATGCACACATTCTTCTGAGACTAACGAGCAGAATATCAATTATCATCATTTATTAAAGTCAGCATTTTCCCTCTAACAAACATTACTGCTTTTTTTTTTTGTATCAATTTTTTTGGTTACAAAAACGTGCCATGAGAGTTATCGCGCTATGACACATTATATAGAGCACTTGCGTCAAATATTTTTCTAAAATATAGACTTTCTATCAATTATGTCAATTACAATTGGGTGATTCTATGTTTAAATATTTTAATAGGCCTTTGCCTCAAAGGTATAGTGATTTGTATACAAATATCAAATGATTCTATAATATCCATAAATACAACACCAGAAGTTCACATAAACATTTTATATTCTTTAAAACTACCCAAGGACAAAAAGTGTGAGTTACAGATGCCAAGTCCTAAAAACGATAGACAAGTTTCTGTTCACATGTGAATCTCAAGAAAAATTTGAATTTTGAATTTTAAAAGAATATTGCTGCAACTTTAAAGGTACTACATGTACATGTATGTCCCATTTGAAGGCCAAAAAATGAAAAGGTTAAATTCCAATGGCATTTGATAGCTACAGCTGTAATACTGATTTAGAACTTCCCTCAAAACAAAAGGGCTTGAAAAAGTCTTTTTGTTGGAAAATAATAACTGTCAGTTGTCTCATAGAATTTAGTATTGAGTTGTATTGTTGTTGTTATTTTAGTTTTATTGGCGTGTATCATTCATTTATGAATATTTTATTCATGAATATTTACGTTGAGGTTGTTTGATTAAATAGTCTGATTTTCAGACCCTTGTACCGATAAGTTGTATTTTTTATTTATTTATTTATTTATTTATTTCTAATCTTTTGACAGGGTAGCCCATTCACCTACAAGTAATGTATGTTTTGTGCTGCGCAAAGATTCAATCAGTTTAATTTTGGCGGCTTTGGCCATTACAAGAAATGAGCCATTGATGTAGACAAATGCTCATGTACCCTTTACAGCTGATTTTATGTACCGGTATGTTATTACCAAAGAAAAAAGAAGTCAGTCAGTCAGTCAGTCACTCAATAAGGTCTGACAGTGAAGTCTAGAAATTAAACGTGTTTCCTTGTATAATTTGAATACCAGGACACTTGCTAACATTTAAATTTCACAGATAGAACATACATGACATATTCATAATTCCTGCTAAGTTCTACAGAATTTGATGTTGGCAGCATAAGGGATACAATAGTACCTTTAAATGCCTATTTTGAAGTACATTTAAGGTTTTAGAAGTATTATTTATGGTACATTGTGTTGAATATCACTGTTATGATAATGTAAGTACATGTATGAGCAAAAGCTAAAAAGAGGTTTGTTTACAGTCTAATTAACTATTACAAGTTAAAATCTCATAATATGACTCATGCATGAGAAAAGTTTGTATGTGTATTTCCTACAGTATCATTCTTTCTCTTTCTCTCCGTTCTGACTTCCTCTCTCTGACATCCCTGAATTTTGTATACTCTGATTAGTTCTCTACATTGTACATTTGATTCTGCAGTTTTGTTTATGGGTATCTAGACTAGCCTGTTGAAAGTTGAATACAATAAGATTTTGGTATTACAGACATTCTCTGTGATTCCCCTCTTAAGATACACATTTTCTTTGGTGCTGTCACCAATAGATAAATGCCTTGATAAAAAAAAACATAGAACAATGCAGTAGATATTATACCTTTGTACCTACACTGTAGTAGTACCTACAATGTAGCCCCCCCCCCCCCCCTCTCTCTCTCTCTCTCTCTCCCCCTCCCTGTGCCTGTCTGTCTGTCTGTCTGTCTGTCTATCTCTCTCTTATCTCATTTCCTATTTTGCTCTCTCCTTGTCACTCTATTCCTACTGGTAGGTGCACCACTGTTCTATTTCGGACGTTTAGCCAAAACAAAACTGGACGACCAACTTCTGTATAAATATATCACTTCCACTGAATGACGATGTTTAATACTAGAAGTACTCCTCAGTCATTCTATGCTTTGTGATTGATGCTGTTCAGTTTGTAAAAATGGGATGGGAATATCAAACAGAGCAAGAAGGAGAAGACATAATTTCTCCAGTTAGTTTAAGTGAGTATCGAAACTGAAGTGGGTAGGTGGTGGTGGTGATTGTTGGGGGAGGGGGGGGGGGGGGGGGGACCGGGGGAGTCATGTTGAGTCAAACATTTTGTGTGTGAATCCTATGATGGACACTGGAAAGGTCCATGTATATATATGCTATTTTTTCATTTGTAATGTTGATATCATATACATTTATTTCCATGTTACCTAAATGTCATAGAAAAGATGTTAATTTGTAACTTACACTGTACTACCTACACTGTACATAGCCATTGTTATCAAGACAAAAGTGCCATTATTAACAAAAAATGATATACATGTAGAGAGAAACAAATATAGGAACATGATTTAACCATTATCCTTGTAAAGTAAACTAACTTTTTTTCTTTTTCTTTTTTCAATTTTCTTTTCATTTTTCGCAGGGATGGCGAGTAGGCCAGTATCTATCCTGGAGCTGGTGACTCTGAGGGAGTATGCCCCTTTGGATTCCCTCTTTCGGCTGCTTCCCAAGAAGGCTCAGAGAGTGCTTGCTCTCAGTCAGTCCAACATTGATGTGGAATTGACGTGTGTTGATGCCAGCAGCGAATTCATTGTGCTAGGGTCTAACATCTCTATCGTGTATGTGTTTGACAGGCAGGAGCAGCAGCTAGCGAAGTTGAGATGTGAGGTAAGGAAACTAAGTTTGGTGGGGAAGGAGACTTCTTACTAGAAGCTAATGATAATTCATTTGAAAGGGGCTAGAGGCCTATAATTAAATGCATGTTTAGGAATCATTTTACTGTCAGGCACACAAGAACTCCATTGAATATATATAGTTTGTTGAGTAAACTAGTGCCACATTTTTCAAGGGATTTCAATGTTTTGACCTGTTTTGTTTTGTAAGGGAGTTTATTCGATTTCAAATTTTCAGTGATGATTGACATTAGGAATCAATATACATTTTAGCATTAATAATTTGTTTATTTTTATTATAATAATACTGGTCTTACGATTAAAAACAATCCATTTTATACTCCATTACACACACCCAAAATTTAATAGTGTTTCCCCTTAAAATGCCCAAACGAAAATGGGCTTAGTGCAGAAGGTCCCCTGACATTTCCCATAGCAGATAACACTCCCAGGTTGGAGCCTTTATAGTGGAACTAAATGATATTCCTTTTTATGCCTCCATTACGAAGTAGCCGGAGGCATTATGTTTTCGGGTTGTCCGTCCGTCCGTCCGTACGTCGTACCGTCCGTACGTCCGTACGTCCCGTTCTCGTGATCGCGTTATCTGAAGAACCGATCAATGGATTCCTGCCAAACTTTGGTCATGTATGTATATGTATATGTATATGTATATGTATGTATATAGAGCCGATGAACTGATTAGATTTTGGGGTCACGAGGTCAAAGGTCAAAGGTCACATGGCTCATTATGTATGCAAAAACGGCTCGTGATCGCGTTATCTGAAGAACCGATTGATGGATTCCTGCCAAACTTTGGTCATGTATGTATCTTGCAGAGCCGATGAACTGATTAGATTTTGGGGTCACGAAGTCAAAGGTCAAAGGTCACAGGGCTCATTATGTATGCAAAAACGGCTCGTGATCGCGTTATCTGAAGAACCGATTGATGGATTCCTGCCAAACTTTGGTCATGTATGTATCTTGCAGAGCCGATGAACTGATTAGATTTTGGGGTCACGTGGTCAAAGGTCAAAGGTCACAGGGCTCATTATTTATGCAAAAACAGCTCGTGATCGCGTTATCTCAAGAACCAATTGATGGATTCCTGCCAAACTTAGGTTATGTATGTTACTTGCAGAGCCAATGAACTGAGTAGATTCTTGGGTCATGAGGTCAAAGGTCAAAGGTCATGGGCTCATTATGTATGCAAAAATAGTTTGTGAACGCATTCGCATTAGAACTGACAAATGGATTACTATTTAACTCAGGACATCTTGCAGAGCCAATGAACTGAGTAGAATTTAGGGTCATGAGGTCAAAGATCAAAGGGTCATATATGTATTATGAGAAATTGCTTGTAATCACGATATTCTGAGAACCTGTTAATGGATTACAATTGAACCTGAATTTGAAAAATTTCTTCTGTTTTGGTTTGTAAAATTGCTCTATGACGGAGGCATCATTTTCGACTGCGCGCAGTCGAAGTTCCATCTAGTTCATTCTAACAATTTTTTTTAATAATTTTTTTAATTTGTATGGACATGTGTATTTCTAAAGTAAAAAAGGGCTATGGCATACCTTTGCATGGTGACAGAACTTCACAAATCGACCTCGAAATAGATTCATTCATAAAGTAGGATTATCAGTCAATGGTTTTAAATTTGGGGAAATTGATTTCATTATTTTCCTCCTCTTTTTCATTAACACACATCATACTTGAATGCATGGTAATAGCCCTAGCTGTGTTTTGTGTCAGAGCTACCTCCAATTGATAAACCATCCATTGCTTTAGGAAAGAAGTATTTCCGGCATCATAGTTTCTAATGTTGATATTACTAGCTATGAACTCTAATTGACATATCAGTAGACCAGTTTTTGTTATTACTATTTTTTCTGGAAACAATTTATTGACCTTTTGTGATGGGATACCCGTGTATTTGTTGTGTAAAAAAATTGATCTAGAAATAGGATAGCTTTTAGCTTTATCTTTAGCTAAACAATCTTGAACATTTTGTAAATTTCATTCATATGTGTTATGAGAGTTGTACATGTACAGTGAGTAGCACTATGAACATCACTGACAAAGAAAGCGGACAAAATATACAGTTTGTTAGGTAGACAAAGGAACATCCCTTCACTGCTATTACATGTATGTAAAAATGTGTAGAACAGGTGTCACATGCATATTCACCTTTTTACATAATAGCAGTGAAGGGATGTTCCTTTGTCTACCTGAGGAACTGTATATTTTGTCCGCTTTCTTTGTTCGTCATGTTCATAGTGTAGAGAGCTTGCCCATGTTGGCAACAGTCTAGAATAACAATTAAATTGCTGAACCCCTAAATTATGCAAAATACTAGACATGATAAAGAAAAAATAAAATTATGCACCTTCCAGAAATGTTTATGTTTTTAAGGAAATAGGAAATGCATGTATTAATTTCAATATATAAAAAGTAATGATACCAAAAACACACACACACACACACACACAAACAACTTTATTCATGCTAATTTAGATAGCCACTAGCAGTTAGCATGCAAATGTCCTTACATGTATGTATGATACCAGGAATAATATATGAAGGAAGTTTATATTGACATGAAATGCCTAATATGTACATGTACCAGCAAGTTTGTAACTACATAAACATGTAGACCTTTTATATGTGATTTGGCCTTCATCAAATCACATTATTCTCTTGTCATTAACAAAAAATGTACATGACATATAAATGTAAATGAAGGGAGAGTTGACTGCTACTATTAAAGAAGTACCGGTACTTAGTTGATAAACAGATAGTTAGTCTGCAAACAAGCAGATCAGATAGTAATTGACCCTGTAGTAAATGGAACTGAATGTAAAGGTAATGGCCTTCCTGTATCTCTGCTTACAAGGAGACTATGAAGGCAGTGTGACTCAAATCAATCATTTCATACTAATGGGGGTTTCAAGTGTTTGATACAATGGGTAGTTAGTATTCTCATATCAACATGTTCTGTTAGGAAGGTAAATAGGTGTAAAATATAGCACTGCCCACCTAATCACATGTATGGATTTAAGCTAAAGTTTCTTTTTTAAAGAAAAAAAAGGGGCTATATACCTGTCTATATTCTTCTAGTCGAGATATGTTCCAAACCGTTTAGATTGATATTTTCCCATACCTCCACATGATGATCGAGGTGAGAAATTCTGAATTTTAAGAAAGGGTAAAGCTAAATTCATGATTCACAGAGAATGTGTCAGATTTTTTCTATTTGTCAATAAGAATTAATTTGTATTGTATTGAGTTATAAATAAATTTGTGTAAGGAGAAAGAATTAGCCACAAAATCCCTGTTCTTTCTGTAATCAGCTGGATGATAACCCATGACCATCACATGACAACATACACTGTACGTCAGTGAGATGTCGAAATGATGTGGTTTGAATACCGATATAGAAAAGCAAGTCATAGAGATTTTGTTCTTGTGAAAGATTTTTCAAGAATTGGTCTAAAGGGATGAAGTTGCTATAAAACACTTTTTAAATTAAATTTACAGTTTAACTCAACCTGTAAGAAATTTGATAATTTTTTGTTCCATTGATTTGTTTCAATTATAAAGGGGAATGAGACCCATAATCTATTGGCTTTTTCAACACTTTCACAATAGACAATTTTGTATTGTAATCAAATTTAATGAAAAACCTCTGTGAAGTACCATGTTACAAATTATTTCATTCACCTGTTGATATGAATAATTGTACTTCAATAGTCCGAATGCGAATTGCATAAATTCATTGTTGTTAGGTGCTAGGTAGGAAAAACATTATAGCTTGTCCTATACCTAACAACACGTAATGAATGCGATTCACATTCTTGACTATTGAAATACAATTATTCATAACAGGTGATTGAAATAATTTGTAATGAGCACTTAATAAATATTTGTGCATTTACTTTAATTACATTAAGAAAATGGTCTATTAATAAGTGCTTTATATTCATACAATTACTGATCATGCAAACAAGCCAGGTCATGTGAACAGCATGCAGGCTATACAAGTAATTTGTACATGGTAGACATGTTTACTAAATACCAATGCTATGCATACATCTTTAACAATAGTTTCTCTTGACAAATCAATTCCTTGCCAGAGGATTGCCTGACATAACAAGAACTAATCTACATGTACATGTATGTGCAAATTGATTCAATAGAGGTACTAAGAAGATGATCATTCTAAATGCACCAAGTGGGACATGTCTGTGATTAAAAGATATTTGCATATATGGTGGACAATGGACATTTGTACCATATATGTACATGTATGTGCTAACTGCAAAGTGGTAAGTATATGTGAAGGGAATGTTTAATACTTGATTCATGCAGCTAACTGTATAATGACGCCTCCTTTTGCTATGAAATTTCATAATTTTTGTTAAGTCTCTTTCTGATGAATGTATTTTTTGTCTTTGTCTTTGTCTTTTTGTCCTTCAGGATAAATACTGTCAGGTGACCAGCGTAAAGCTGTTGACTTGCTTGGATCATCAACTGGCTGTAGGGACTTCCAACGGACATGTTGAGATCTTTCTACTTCCATCAAGATCACATGGACATTCAGTACAGGTAAAGCTTGTTCCTACAGATCCTACGTGTACCTTATATACTTTGTCTGTTCAGATCGAGCTAGAAGGTGTTATTTCTGAGTTAAAGTATATGAGATCATGCCTTCTGGCTCCCAATAATTAACTTATACATTAATACAGGCCTTCTCTTATGCCTCAGTCACACCTTCGCATATTTGGCTTGCCACAAATACGCAGCAATACGCAAGCCAAATATGCAAAGGTGTGACTGAGGCATAAGCATATACCCTTTAGAAAATTATATCTGGTCGTTTCTATGTTTAATATTGTTATCTTCATTTTGTTGTTTTGCATATTTAACATTGTAATTTTATTTATCTCTTGCTAAGTTGTTTTATGTGTTTATTCTCTATTCTGAATGATTACAAAAAAATATAATATGAATGAATCATAATAAAAACCTGCTTAACATAAGTTCTAATCTGAGTAATTAATTAATCAAATTCAAGAGGCAGCTCCGATAAAGCCTACATGCAGCTCAAAGTAAACATGGGCTGGCATCTAGTACAATGAAATGAAATTAAATTAAATCTGACTTTGCTATAGTTATCAATATGCCATAAACATACCGGTAGTCAAAAGGAGAATGAGCTTATTAACATAATGGAAAACTGTACTGCAACAATATCTAGAAAGATGAGCAGACATGGTATTCATGGTTTATTATAGTTTGTAAAGATACTAAGATTATGTGAGACCATTAATAGCTTAGTAGTGTTTATGTAGGTATATCGAAAGTCCAAAGTCCTTCCCATATGAAGTCATACCTATAAGAGGAAACTTCAAAGGTGAAGAAATATGCTGTATACTTATACTGTAAACCATAGATATGTGATGAATAGTAGAAGTTATATGTTTGTCACTGTTTAACCTCTTCAGTACTGGCCTGTTTATCTGTTTATGTTATGTTTATCAGAAACGTTTATTTCTATGGGTCTCTTTCACACAATGTGATGGCAAGATTTAGGGTTTACAGTTGTACATTTAGATTACTGGACTTTAGTGTTTCTCTCTTCCTTTTATATAAAATTACCATATATTGCTGATAGTACTCATGTGCTAGGGGAGGAAATATATATATTTGTATAATATATATACAGTACATGTATATCTGTGTAGAGCCAGAAGGGCATTATCTCATATACTTTGACACTGAGTTAATGCCCTTGTGGCTCTGAGAAATTATATTCCTCTAATTTCAGATTCTATAACATGATTCATTTCATTTCATTTCGTTTATTTCCATTTCCAACAAAATAAATAAAGTACATGGGATTGCATTGTACATAGTAAAACAATGAAACTTAACAATATATTTGTAATTGGTCCACAGTGTACAATAGGCATATAAAACAGGTTGGTCATGGAGGGGACTGCTGAAAAGCTGAGCTTGTAGATTGCAGCCCCCTATAACTTATAGTTGCAAAAATAGTATATCAATAATAAAGGAACGCACAAATACATAAACCAATGAAACATAACATAGAAGGAGTGAAAGGGACAGGGAAAGAAGGGAGACAACGAGAGAGGGCAGGGCTCTTACCTATAACACACACAACACAACACGGGCCGACTGGAATACGGATGGCCAGTACAAAATGAATCAAAATATCCAATGTATTTTATTGAGTTATAAATAAATTTAAAAAGAGAGAGCTAACGCTTGATAATTACGCAAAAAATATTTTTTTAATTTGAATTTAAAAGAATTTAAACTGGGGGCATTCTTGATGCTAACATCAAGAATGGTTCAAACTTTGAGCCTACATTTTTGTTAAAACTATTGTTTTGGGGTTATCCTAACTATCAGTTAAGTATTCATAAAATTTGATAATCTTTGACTATTTAGAGACAGCAGCAGTGTAGACTGAGCACTTTGCTCAGTATCAGGCCCAATTACAAATCATAAATCATGTCTAAATTTACCAATCCTATAGAACATTACATTGATTTAAAAATGTCCATGTTTGCTCAATGGGGATGAAAGTCCAAACTCTACATTATAAATTTTATCTTGCCACTTTCTGGAAAAGAGACAGCAAACAAATGTTTTATTTACATATAACTAATATGATCATTTCCTTTACGTATATATGACAAGAATTCAATTTTGTATGGCTTAGATAAGAGTAGATGCTCTTATCACAAAGCAAATATTAAACTCTAATTTCTAAAAAAAAGAGTTTGATACAAATAGAAAGAAACAAGTTAATGTATTTGGTGTAAGAAAACATTTAAGACAGGCTTGGATACATACAGGTACCCATACTGTAGCATTCACAAAAATGATGTGTACATGTATGCACATCATGATCATATGTATTCCTCCTTATGTTAAGCTATAAGATATAACCTATTCTTGATTTACACTAGATCATAAAGGCATGATCTACATGTAGATATTTCTTTTTCTCTGCTTATCATAAAGCCTTTACATTCAATGTGTTAATGACAAAAGGATAAGAATTAGCCATGCTTTAGTGTCCTTTCCTTCCCACCTTCCTTCCTCAATCATTCTTTCTGGCATGAGTGTACCACATTTAATCCACATCAAATGGTATCTTATTTTGTATATCATGTTTTGTTGCATAGAAAAGAAATCCTGATAAATTGTTAAGGTGTAAACATTGACTTGAAAAGTCTTTAATATTTTATTCTTCTCGTTCTCTATATTCTCCTTCTTTTCATCTTGTTCTTCTCAGTCTGATCACATCTTTTATACATTCTTCTTGATCAACATAATATCAAACTATACAGTTTTCTCCAAATCTTCCTCCAGGCCAAGAAATTTGTGATAGAGAACTTACACCAAACCAACCCAGTAACGTGTTTAGAGTGGAGCAGTAATGGTATGAAGCTCTTCTCTGGAGACAGTCAGGGTAGAGTGGTCCAGACAGCTGTAGACTTCTATGAGGTAAGTTATCATCTACTGATGAATGGTATTCATGCAGGTAGAACTCAACAATATATTACAGAGTTCCAGCACAGACCCCCATATCATTACTCACGACCCCCCCCCCCCAAAAAAAAATATAAATAAATAAAAATATATATATATATATATTTATATACCTCACTTAAGTAATCCAGCCATCTGATTGGTCGAAATTGCATTCATAAACTTCAACTGTTCCTGTAAAATTCCCGGTAACCATGCTTAAAACATTTAATATTTTTAATAACCATGGTTATTAAAAAAATAGGTCAGTCTCCATGGTTACCCCATAGGTTTACATGTTAAAAAATGGTTTGAGCGATGGAGGATACCGTATGTGTGCGAATAATTGGTCGGTAATTTCAATACAATTGAATCTCGATCGATCTTACCGACAATTTTATCTTGCATTGTTGACATGAAGACGAAAATAAACTTCCAAAAACAAAAAAACAACATCTGCCGATAGATCTTGATCTAAGTTCGTGCCAATATGCATTGCAAAAGTAAAAGAAGAGTCCGTATATGGAGCTTTTGCGAAGCATTTATCACACGCGAAGCCGGTTTCAATCCATTTTAATGTATATATCGTACAAAACTGCCAAGCATGTTAATACCGCGCGATGGCCGAGAGGTCTGAGGCGCTGACTTTAGATATATCACCTTTTGTACGCAAGAGTTTGAATCTCATCTTCGACCAAAAAAAAAAGTATTTTTTAGTCTATTTTTTTTCGGCATATAAAAGTATTAATGACTGCTTTAATATTCGAGAAATAGTTGTTTTTATACGCTCTCGGGAAGGTTACAATTGGGCTATTCCCCTCGGCACGCCTCGGGTAATAGCACAATTCTAACCTTCCCTTGAGCGTATAAAAACAACTATTTCTCTCAAAGCAGTCATTAATACTATAATATATATATATTTAAAAAAAAAAAAAAAAAAAAAAAAATAATTAACAAATAAATTATAATAATATAAATAAATAGATTTGAAAAAATCAACAACAAAAATGTAATTAGGAACCTTATGTACATAAACCTCCAATACTTTGCTCCAGACTTCAAGGAAAAAAGCTATTGTGTGGAGCCCTGATAATAGGAATAGAATTGGATTCATGTTGGTGACAGTACAGGAGAATAAATGTATTAGCATATGAGAGAATGTGAATTACCTAAAAATATAAATGGTAATTAATAGTCTTCATATTAGTTTGGTTTTCACAGTACATTTAGCAATAAGTTCATCACATTGGAGCATCTGACAAAATGGCAAAACAGCTAGTAGAGTTTCCCTGAGGGTATTGTCAGAATAAGGTAAAAAACTGACATATTATGTCTGATGATTCAATGCAATCATTGTTCATTTCCTAGAATCAATGTCAAGCGTCATGTGTGGTAACAGAGGAGGAAGCTGTGGTACAGCTCAGCTATGCCCACAAGAAGCTTCTCGTATCCACCACAGCACGCACTATCATCTGCACACCCGAGGATGATAACAAGATAGTACAGGTCGGACAGCAACCCAGGAAGTCGTAAGTACACTTTGACATCATAACCAATGACAAAACATTATGTGATTACTAGCATTTAGGAAAGCTGATGAGTATTTTTTGGGGGAAAATAATTTAATGTATATATTTATTTGAAGATATAATCGATTATGGTGATTAAAAAGAATTTTGTAATTGAATTACACAAACAGTGGGAAATAAGTAAAGCTTGGCTTGACTCTGTGGGGTCCATTGGCAAGGAAATCTCTTCCATTTAGAAATACTGGTACTTTTAGAATTCTTGTAGAAGATAGCTTAGAACCTGGGCCAGTATTCAATTCAATACTTAAAATAAGTAAGAAATTTACTAAGTAAATTACTACCGGTAAGTAAATGACTAAGCTATAAAGAACTTTACTTACCGGGTATCTCATAGTCAAATCGCATTTTAGACTTTTACATATATGTAAGACAAAATCGAAGTAAAATACTTACCAATAAGCATTGTGACATCACACGGTCATTCAAAGTAATGCTATAAATACGCGCTAATATAATTGTGCGCAGGTTATGATAATAATGATACTGTATTAGAAAACCATATGCCTGCCAATCAAGGCCTCCAAATAATTGGCTTAAGTCCGGTAGGGAGCTGTCTTAAATTTAGGGTAAAATACTTATACTTGACAAGTGACATCGGTTAAGCTTTTAAATTTTCTTTGAGATTTTAAATGTAGCTACTACTTATTAGTCACATCATTTACAGATTCAATGTTAGTTGGAAAGGTTTTGATTAATTATGCTTTTCACTATTTTCTCCTGTTTTACTTTGTTGCCAAATTTACATGTCTGTACATGAAAATGTTGCATTGATAACATGGCTACCAATTATTTTGTAACCAAGTAACATATATCAGAGATGCCAACCCTCCCGATTTTATCGGGAGGCTCCCGATAATTCACCCCAACTCCCGACCTTACGATCACCATCCTTATCCTCCCGATTTATTAAAAAAAAAAAAAAAAAAAAAAAAAGATTTTTTTTTTTTTTTTTTTTTTTTTTTTTTTTTTTTTTTTATTATGATTTTTTTTGGAGGGCGCTTATCAGTATATATATCTGTGAATTGAAAGAGAAATATCATCTGCTAACTTAAGCATGTAATAATTCCACTATGTTAAAAGACAAATTAAGAGTAGCGAAAGATTGTTTCAGCATATGGATCGCCGTAACCAATGCGTGGATATTGCCACAGAATCCAAATGGCGGAAAATCAGCAAAATAAGACCAGGAAATGGTCTCGGAAGTATAAGACCGAATACAGTATCAAGTACCTGTGTAATCGGAAGTCTGAAAGTAATTCATCATGCATTTTGTACAATTTTTATGTTATTTAAAAAAAAAGGGGGAATTATTTAACTAAATACACATGTAAAATGCTCCAAAATAAGGCTCAGATTGCACCAGAGAGCATCTAGAACCCCAGAGCTTCCAGGGCCCTAAGGCGGGCCCTGGACCCCGGCCGCATGTGTCGGGCGCTACGCGCTCGAGATGTGCGCTACGCGCACATTAATTGGTGTCGATTACAAATCCTCCCTATTTCTGATTTCCAAAAGTTGGCATCTCTGATATATACAAAATATATGTTTTGCCTATTCATGAACATGACATATTTCAGGAGAGTATTGGAATCATTGACAAAGACCAAATTTGATTGGATCAGGTAGGTTGAACTGTTTGGGAATCATTAAGTGTGGCTACTTCTATGACAAAATAGCTTATATGGGGCCTGTCACCACGAAATGAGTCCAGTTGGTCAAAAATGTTATTCCTGTTTTTAAGTATTATATGAATCTACATTAAGTAAGCTTTAAATTAAGGGGTCACACATTAAAATTGATAAATTATATCCAGAAATATGAACAAAAACCTAATTGGACTTTATAAACAATGGTATTACCCAGTTTTGAGAAATGCATCATTTTCGTGATAATTTCAGATTACATAGCCTATATTATTTGCCAAAAAATGTTAGGAGATATTTTCGTGACCTAAGCTCTGGGGACATAAACTACAAGACATTAATAAGTCGATTTTTGGAAAAATCTTAAATGTGGTAGGTGGGTCAATTTTCAGTACGTACACACTATACATCGCTATTACTACGATTGAGCCTAATGCGACACTGGACTCATTTCGTGGTGACTGGCCCCATATATTCACTACTTTTTTATACCCATTTTGATATGTCAAAAATATATGATTATATACCGTGTCTTAAAAGGTATCTCGCCTATACCTATAAAATGAACACACATTATCTTCATCCTGGCTCAATGTATAAATGCTAGACTAGATTGGTTTCCATGGATTCTGGAAGCACTGTAGTACTTAGTATACCATAGCTGGGGGAGGGGGGGGGGGGGGGAGGGGGAGGCATCTGAGAACACATTAAGATGATCCAATGTATTATATAATCAGACAGGTGCATGGCGGTCCCTTAACTAAAGTGGGAATATTCAACTACGGTACATTATTACATGTATGTTTTATTATTATTAAGCCATTAATGGCATCTGACACTCTCATGTTCACTTTGCTCATCTCTCTGATTCATTATACATATTGAGCCTTTTGCCTTTTATCTCTATCTATGAGTCAAACAAAGAGCATAAATTCATAGGTGTATTATGATGTCAGTTGAATTAAAATAAATGTAATGCAAGTACCTATGCATTACACATTATCATGTTTGGTTTATGAAAGCAATATATATGAAGGAAATCGCTAATATTGATTTCCTCCATATATAATGCTTTCATTTCCTATGTAATCATTAGAAATATAACATGAACAGGAAATATTTTAAAACCATTTTCTAGTTTCAGTATGCCATCAAATTCACATTTATGAGAAAGAGGCTATATCTTGGATACATGTACATGTTGTAATTCAGCCCTCCTTATGATTACAATCTTAAGTTGTGGTATACTCTTATGGTGTGTATTATTCAAAATGATTATGTTTAATGATGAGGTTTACCGCACTAATTTTATGATGTGTGTTAAATCTTTGATATTGAAGCAAATAATTTACATCAAAGTTTCTTTCAAGATAAAGACCAGTTAGGGTCGTGCGATTGCATTGTGAAAGAAACGTTTTGTAATCGATTAGAAAAGCTTGATCATCTAGCATAGATGTACTGCAAGGTTCTTGAATAATCAAATTGATAAGAAATTTGGCCCAGTCTTCATAAAGTTACAAGCACTGTACACAGAAAGATGTATATGGGACTACGCACACGTGCGCGACACATGCGTTTTTATCTCTCACATACCAATAGATAAACTAATTTACCAAATATATCAATTAGTAGGCGGTTTCCCGGCAAATTTTTTATCATCATGTAATATTCAAAACATATTCTTTCACATAATTGGTAATAAGAGCTTTCATATCATTTTTTGAAATTGGGGCGTTTCCAATACTGGTCTTTTCCTTTAACATTAACTAGAAATTCAAAAATACACAAATCTGCAAATACCATTTGAAATATACAGCTGACATTTCATTGTGCCATGTTATCATCAAATAAATACATTAGCAGCTCCTTTCGACAATATTTGGCAATTTGAAGAAAATTTCTATGCCTTCTGCTCTCTCTCTCTCAGGATTGTGTTTTAAAGGTGATCATCGTTAAATGGCTATGATGCCCAGTTACTTGTACCCCATAAAGTATAACATTCTTTCTTTATTTCTCATACTGTTCTTGGCATCACCAAACCTGACAGTTATTGCAGTAAACTATTATCATGGAAGACAAAACATGATCTGTAAATTTTCCTTCTTATTTGTATCATTTGACAGCAATATACATGCTCATGCACTGTATCATCAAGTGTCATTCTTTCATTTACTTTTTTCTTCACATCAACATGGGTTTAGCTAGTACACGTTTATGCTTATAAAATGCTATTGGATGTGAGAATGTCATAAATACATTTCATATATGTATTTTAACTAGTGGAAAATACCTGGAAAATATTGCATAACATTACAATTTGGAAAGAGAATGTCATATTCAATGAATTACATAATTGCTTCTGTGGTAGCATGAGGAAATTAAATAAGCAATTGAATTGAACAGATAAAAAGAAACAAGCTTTTGATGAAGGCACAAGTTCATCTTATTCTTGGAATGATATAGCACCTGTATGCTCTGGAGGTAAAACATTCTTATCTTTTCTATATAGTTCTTTTAAACTTCTTCAAAGTCAAGAGTCAATGTTATTTTTGGATGCTTTTACCTGTGTAATTTAGAGGTTAATGTGATTACATAGAATAACATTTTAAAAACTCCCTACATGTGTTTGTGTAGTATGCAATGATATGACAATATTAATGTGGTGTCCTTTCTCGTTGATTTCATATTACAGCAAAGGTAGCTTTGGTGCCCACTTTGTGCCCGGTCTGTGCAAACCCAGCGATGCCACCACCTACATCTCCAGACCCGGCTGGAGACTCTGGCACACCAACACCGAGGGCACCGTCCTGGAAACCATCATGTTCAAAGACCTCATCAGCAAGGAGCATCCATCCATCCAACTGCTTCCAGACACCCCACCTGAAATCATCCCACCGCCTACCGAGCTCCAGCTTGGCCACCTGTTCCCGTTCAGCAATGGCCTTCTGGTGAGCTGGTCTCTGTCGGCCATCGTGATTCTGCAGCCGTTTGGACCGGAGGGAGCGCTCGTCGTCGGCAGTAATTTTGGAGAGCTTGGAAACTTGGTTTCAGTGGCTGTGACCAGGCATGAGATATTTGCTCTGAGGAAGGGATGTGATAGATGTCTTGTCCGCATTGCTACTGCTCCTGAAATGAATCTTACTAGAGGTAGGTACAGCTGATAGATTGACTGAAGTTCTCTTGATATTATGAGTCGGTGTATTTCAAGGACGTACAGAAAATGAACTCAATGGTTTTAATACAAGAGATGGCATACCTAGCTAGACTACTCCTCCTGCAAATCTGTTCAGATACTGTTACAAAGTATGTCAGAGCAATTTTTGCTTTTAATAATATTTTGGTCCACATTCCTGTTGTGCTTCTATACATATACTTCAAATGATTTTGTGTATATTCATGGTACAGACAGCAAATTACGTAATACTATGTGCTTATTAAATTTGAATTGTATTAAATATGATGTTCTATTGATTAGAGAATAAATTGATTTGGGGATTTAAATCAACTAACTGAAATTTATTTTTCATCTCTTCTTTTCTAGAACCATCTAAATCAGAGAAGGACTTTGGTAGAATCCAGACAACCAAGCTGAACGTTACTGATAACCCTTCCCAGATGATCTTGGTTCCTAGTGCCCAAGTGTCCTCTGACAGAATGACTTCTACTAAACTGAAGAACAAATTCAGCTCCATGCGAGGCTTTCTCAGCAAAGCAGCAGATGACTTGGCTGATAAAGCTGCTGAAACCAAGAATAAAATGGAGAGGAATCTTGAGCGTTCCCGCAAGTTGAATCTTCCAATTCCAGAACGGTCTGAGGACAATGTGAGCATTAAGAGTGATAGATCATCCACCAATGATGGTGACCAGCAGAGCTCTGATCCAGGGACTCCTGAAGCCATGCTTTCAGACAAATTGTTTGTGTCTGTCATAAACGCTAGCAACATGAGTGGTGAGAGATCCCCAACAGGACGAACATCCCCAACTGCACCGCCGTTCAGAAGCCCAGCCAACTCCTTCACCAAGCATGCTGATCGCAGTAGATCAAACTCCAACGTGAAAGGAGTGAATGGACAAGCAAGCAGTGTCAATCAGACGGAAGCAGATGGACCTAACATGGAAGAAGTGACTGCGACAGAGGAGGAGAGTACAGCAATAGCTGAAGACAACCCTAAGGAAACCTTCAGCAGTGCCATTGAAGTGACGGCTATGAAAGGCAGAAAGAACAGTGCTGCAGATAGGGCAGTATCCATTGTAATCACTGAGGACCCAGATGAGGATCAGTCAGCAAAGGTCATGGAGAAATTGAGCAAGAGACTGTCATACGCATCAAAAAGTAATCCGGACACTTTTGAGAACATTGGCAGTGGTTTTTCATCTAGCATTGTTTTCCAGACAAAGCCCAAATCGAAAACAAAGAAGAAGAAGAAAACAGTCAAAGGTGAATACAGTACCGGGTATATTTGTTTCATTTCTATGTTTACACCATTCATGTATCTATTCATTTCAATCTTATTTTTTTTTAAATAATTAATTATTTTCTAGATTTTTGATTAATAATAAGATAAATAAACAGAAATTCAATCTCCAACTTTGTGGAAATCGTAATAATTTTGGCAGTCATTTTCACATGTTCCATTGAAAAAAGTCATTAACATTTGTTAACAGACAATCGGTGAGAAACATTTTGTTCATAAGAATGTTCAATGTATTGTCCATTCAACCCTTGAATGAAATTCATTGGGGTGGTATTATTTTACATTGTGTGGTTTGACATATAATCAATTCCAAGTGTAATGGAATTTCATTTCTAGAGAATTTTCTATATGAAAAAAATATGTTATAGACATTTTAATGAAAATCTAAATAATGTAAACTAATATGAGATGCTTTGACTGATAGTTGTGTAATGTATTACTTTTTAGTAAAGTCACTTGAGAAGCTTCCATCTTTTTCCCTTCCTTTCCGCATAGGCAATAAAGGTGTTGCTACTATTGTTGAGGCTGGCCAACAGTCCCCTTTCAGTAAAGGTCTTGACGGAGATCAACCACCTAGTCCTAGTCCTAGCCCTGCTATGACACCCAAGTTAGGATCTATTCAAGAAGGAGAGGCTCTAGAAACAGGAACATCCATGAGACCAGGGGTTGATCCAGAGGCAGTTGCAGAAAGATTAAGAGCATTTCCTGGTTCCTCCATGAGAAACGGCATTGAGGAAGATTCTAACAAGATAGGTGATCGAGGATCCAACTCTGCTCATCCTGAAGAGAGATTGCTTGGTGCAATGAAAGATGGTACATTAGGGGAACCATTGCCAGCACCGACTTCTCCCAAGCTTAGCATCTATACACCTCCTCGGTCGCTGAGATCCGATGCTGATGAACTCATGAAAACAAATAATCATGAGAACTCTATCAGTGAAACATTAGACACACCTCAGAACCCATACAGAATTGATCCTGCAAGTAATAATCCTTCAGATTCTGGATATCCAGTGAATGGTCTTAGATTGGCAGGTACTGGATTGAGCATCAGTCTACCAAGATCTTTGAACTCTAATGATATGCTACCAAAGAAAGAAGGTGATGAACTGTCCCCAATCGTCAGTCCCAGGTCGCCGAGATCACCGGGGTCACCAAGACGAACGTCTGCTGAGGAAGAAGAAGGAAGACAGGCGAGAAGGCTGGGTATTATCATGGAGGACTTTAACTATAATGATGTTCCTGAGGAAGATAAACAACCAAGCCCAACCACCTCTCCACGCCCCCTTTCTCCAGCAGCAGCCAAAGAAAATACAGATGATGTAGCTCCATTGCCATTCTTGCCACCAAGAAAGAAGCACATGCTCTTCAATAATGTCATCAGGCAGTCTGCAGCAGGTTCAAGACCTACATCTGAGTTTGAGGATATCTACTCCGAGTACAGACAAACAGTGATCATGATGAGAGAGTCTATTTATATTGAAGATCCTCCCAAGCCTGTTCGTAAAGAGGATCAAAAGGAAACCGCCAATAGCGACAACTCAGAGACAGAGAGCCAAGAATCTGATGAAGGAGAGGAAGGAGAAACGTCGCTGCCTGATAGCATACAGCAGAAGCTTGCTGGCAGCTGGATGCAATGCTCCACACCAAACTACATTTACCAGCTTGTAGCATCTGAACGTCACATCTGGTATGTGGACAACCGTGACAAGGCCCACCACAGTCTCACCTCGGCCATTGCCTGTAAATGGAGCAAGCTGAAAGATGCACCTTGCCGTTTGCTGGCCGTGTCCCCATCTGGCAGCATAGTATGGCGTGTGAATCCCAAGACTAGTAATGCTTGCTCCAGTACAGCCATCACCCAACGCAGTCATGTTGGCTACCGATGGATCGATGCCTCCAAGGATGTCTCTCATGTTTGTCTTGATGAGAACATGGCATGGATCATCAAGAACAATGGACAGCTGTGTGTTCATAAAGGCCTCAGTCGAGACAGGCCTTACGCCAAGGATACCTTCATTGACAGCAATGTTCATGCAGTGCAGATTGCAGCCAACAATGGTGCTGTGTGGGCAAGGACAACAGCGGACAAGGTGGTGTACAGAGCTGGAATCACCCTTAAGAAACCTCATGGTCAAAACTGGTTGGAAATGCCAGATGATGAGTAAGTAATGACTGTGTTTTCCTCTGTCAAAATGAGTACTGATGATCCATGTTTGGTTCCTTACACTGCAGTTCATTGCAGTTCACACACAGGACAAAATTATCAAACTTTCACTAATAGACCTGCTCTTGCTTATAATTCCTGAATGATGAAAACTCTATTGATCCTTTATCATCAGAGTATTTGGTATCATTATTCACCTGAAAAATTTTATTTTGAAATGCTTGTATTGAACTCGACTATAGTGTGTAAAATGTGTATTAAAGCTGTATAAATCACTATTATTTTTCATTTTCCCCTCTAAATCCTATACTTTCCTTTTATTGTGCACTATCTTTCTTTGTCTTTCTTTTGCTTCCATTTTCTTAAATGTGTGCTCTTCATGGTGCCAATGTTCTTTGTCTTTCCTGTGACTCTATCACTATTGCTACCATGCTGTTTTCCCTTTACCCCTACCCTTTTTGAAATTCTGTCTGCTTCCTTGTCTGCTCTTTTCATCCCAACCTGTCTGGTGTCTTTGGTTTGCTTGTCTGTCTGTCTGTCTGTCTCTTTGTTTGTCTTCTTTCCCTCCTTCTCTATCATAAAATGGACCAGGAACTTGCGGATGGTGTGTATAGCTCTGGACTCCAGGAATACAGGCTGGGCCATCGATGATGGTGGTATGGTGTGGTTCAGGACAGGAGTTACAGCAGAGAAACCCATGGGAGATGACCAGAAATGGTGGCAGGTAATACTCATTGTCAATAATGTAGAGCAGACACTTCAAATTAGCAATGTATGTAGAACTTTAGACTGTAAAGGAGAAGTCACTGTAAAATTTCTTCATTTGTTCACCATCTATCACACACATTGTTTATAACTATTATCTTATTGTTGTTGGGTTTTGTGTAGTATTGTTGTATTAGTTTTTCCAAACTAATCATATACTTCATTCATTTTTAAAGGGATTTAAATTGTTCTCACAAATTTTGATTTATATGTTGATGTCATGAATGACAAGGCTATAGTACAGCTACTAAAAATTGCCTGCCACATGTTTGATGTCGTAGGTGTGTATGAGTGAGTACCTGATGGAGGATCCCAATGTCCTGCGTATGATGGTCAACATGGCAGGGTCAGCAACCAAGGTGGACAGAGTGGTCAACTGGCTCAAGAAACAGTGCTACAAGGCTACAGCCATTGCTGCTAACTCATCAAGTGTGTGGGTGTGCAGCTCCTACCACTATAAGACTACACTGCATGTGTCCAGGGGCAACCTTCTTGGTGAGTGAGCTAGGCCAGTGAGATCCAGTACTAAGGAAAACCTTTGACGAGTGTAGGTGCAAATATGGCTTTGGAGTGAAGAAAGGACCAAAGTTATGCCAAACATATGCATCCTAGAAAAGAAGAAGGGAGGGAGAGAGGGAGGAATAAAAGGGATGATGGAGGAAAGGAGAGAAGCACAGGTGGAGGGACGGAGAGAAGGATTGTTGGAGAGAGGGAGAGAAAGAGGGAGAGAAAGAGGGAGAGAGAGAAAGAGGGTAAGTGAAAATAGAAAGCAAGATGCATGGATGTTCACTTTTAAAAATTCAAGAGTTTTTTCTCCTCAGCGTATCATCTTAACCAAATTTTCTGGCGATGTTAGCACGGTGTTTAGAACTTTATTTCAGCTGTGCATTACTGTAAAAGAGAAAGATTTTGAATGCTACTGAAATAGATTAAAACTTAAATGAAATTGAATAAAAGACCCTTTCACTTTTCTTGACCAGGGTCTCGTTGGGAGCTGTCCAACCCTGTAGGTCTAGCAGCATCAGCTACCTGGAAGTGTGTCTGTGCTTCACCATCTTACGGTCCTAGTGGTAAGTCTTCATATCTCAAGATTATCTTTCTGTTTTTTAGTTACTTTTATGAATTTATAAAAGTAATGAAAAGTATATGAAAGAAACTACAGGCATGAATAATACTTTCAGAGTTTTCATTTGCCGGTATATCATATGTGCTAATACAGGCTTATAAGGCTTCACTAGTTAGGATTCTATTGGGCCTCTTAATACACACATTGCTTTAATAGACATGGATTTCTGGATGATGCAATTTGTCATGACTTTAGTTGAAAATAAAGGAAGAAAAAAAAATAATGTGACTTTCGTTCAATTTTTTGTTTGTCATGCACTCGTTATTATATTTTGTACCAATATTAAAACATGTGAAACGATGAGATTGTTCCATCAATAATTTCCAGAGACGCTTTTCTGCCAATTTTATGAGAAGTGTATCTATTGCTACGGATTGATTTTTTTTCTTTTATGAAAACTTGTCTCTAAGAAATGCTTGAATTCTCGGACATAATGCAATTGTTTCAGCATTTATATATTTGTAAAGCGCATTGAGAGAGCCTGCGGTCCTAAAATGCGCTATATAAGGACGAACTATTATTATTATTATTATTTCTCTTGATCTTTCCAGGTATGATTTGGGCCCTGCAGACGAGTGGAGAGATCTTCTGCTTCTCTCCAGAGAATCGTAAACCCAACATGGTACAGTCACCTGATCATGTGGCCTTTGAGTACATTGGAGCTACATCTGACTCCGTCTGGGCTCTCTCAAGCAACTGGGATGTCTATGTCAGGATGAACATCTCTGAACGCTGTCCGGGAGGTACACTGTGGAAGAAACTGAATCTAAATCAGTTTGGTGAGTGTACCTTGTTTTGATAATCATGTCAGAAATCAGTTGTTTGTTTATAGAGGTATGGATTCAAATGTATATCTCAGTATGTGAAAAGGGTTAGACATGAATAGAGTTAAAGGTGCAAATTATTCTATCAAATTCAAAAGTACCTCAATTTTAACGATTGATTCATGAAGGCAGAGAAGGGACCCCCATTCCCTTCCATACAAAATCATTGTGACGACTTGATAGAAAGATTACAGTAATGTAAAGCTTTGAAACCATGCAAAATCTTGCTCTGTTAAGGCAGTACCGTATTTGCCGGCGTAAAGGCCGCACCGCCGTATAGGCCGCACCCCCGATTTTGACATTTAAAAAAAAAAAAAAAAAAAAAAAATCGTTTTTTTTTTTTTTTTTTTTGGTTGTTGTTGTTGTTTTGTTGTCGAAAACCCACGCGGGGAAGGACCTTCATTTAACATCGAGGTGCAGTTAAAGGCGCTGATTTGTGCTTGTAAACTTGTCACAAAATAATAGTAACAATGTCGTTTTTAGAAGAATGTGTAAGATCATTAATGTGAATTAAAAACAAAAGAGTACTAGGTCCTAGGATAGTACCTTGTGGAACACCATTTGTTATATATAAAAAATTGAGGAATTATTATTATAAACTACATATTGAGATCTATTAGAAAGATTACTTTCAAACCAAGATGACAGACAAATTTTAGTGTTGTTGTAGTTTCCGAGTGGTGAGTCAACACTGATTACTGAGCTGGGAGACATTGCCAGGCATAGCGCCATAAACCAAAACTAAAAAAAACTATAAAAAAAAAAAAAAAAAAAAAAAAAAAAAAAAAACTTTTTTTTACTCTTTCGCCGCATAGGCCGCACCCCGACTTTTTGATATTTTTTCTTCCAAAAATACTGCGGCCTATACGCCGGCAAATACGGTACACATAGTAATTCCATGGTGTTCCTTTGGATGAAAAAGTTACTTTGCCAGTCCTTTATCTCAATCAAAACTTGATCATAAAGTGACCATGTACATCATTACATATGTATGTCTGTAACGTATCCCTTTGCATCCCCATTCTCTCAGGTACCCGTCGCATCGTACACTTCACCCTGGGCAGCGAGACGGTGTGGGCGGTGGATTCTGTAGGTGACATTCACTTCCGGTATGGCGTCCATCTCCCCAAGCATGATGCCCTCCCTCTGGCCTGGGTCCCGGTGGATGGGAAACCGGTCGGCTATGGCGTCTACTTCACCAATGTCTTCTGTGGTCCTTCTAACAACATTGTATGGGCTATTGACAATAAGAAGAATGTCTACGCCAGGCAGGGGGTGTGCAAGAGCAATCCTATTGGACTTGGATGGGAGCCAGTGGAAGGTATTATTTTGAGTTGTGTTTATCTTCTCAACTAGTTCAAATTTGTAAAAGAGAGACCCTTAGTCCTCAAAGACTAGAATGTTTGCTGTTGCAAATTTAATGACCTTTGTGACACCCAAACCATCCTTGTGAGCCTGAACAACTGATACACAAGGATTTTTGCAACAATCCCCCCCCCCCCCCATGACAGTTCTGCTCTGGACAATGAAAAGAAAAATTATATTCTAGGTGGTACATGTGGTTAACTGGAGGGAGGGGGAGTTTTCCTTTTGTAGATTGTGTTTGGGATAAATATATGGAGGCATTTTTCCAAAAATCAGAGAAAAGATGTGAAATGAAATGTCTGGGGGACTTCAACATCAGAGCATCATGTTTACTGCCTTAGAGAAAAATATCTTTTAAATTTTGTTGCAGTATTGATTGAATATCAAGAAAGTGGGAAAAACATTGATTTCTGATAAAAATTGCAAAGGGTTCTACCTGTTGTTGATCAAATTTGTCATAAGAGCCTCTTTTCATTTTTTTCCTCCATCAATCAATGATTAAATGTAACCAAATCTATGCAGAATAAACATTTTTGTGGCAGATTTCAAGAATATTTGACAAACATTAATTTCTGAAAAATTGCAAATCAAAATTTGTTTAAAGGGATCATTATGTTTTTTCATCAATCCATAATAAATATGACCCCAATCTGTCCAATGATGCACTTCGTGGAAATTTTATAAGAATTTTTTAGTGCAGAAAATTTTCCAAATATTTTTGTTGTAAATTTAAAAAAGGTTGAATTTTGTTCTCGATATAATTTCTCTTTTTTTAATCTTTGATTTAATTCCAGGTACCCAGGCTACTCAGCTGTGTATGAGTTCTGACACTGTGTGGGCACTTTGTCCTAATGGGGAGCTGGCTTGTCGCTTTGGCATCTCTGCTGATAATGCTACAGGGGACTATTGGAAGAAGATATCGGGCAACTTCAAATATGTGACAGGTAGGATTCATACAGCAGCTTGAGTGGGCTTGTGAGAGTATGGATGAAGAGATACAAAACTAGTAGTCCATTTAGTATGTCATTCTCAGTTTGAGATATTGATTTAATATTATTTAAATCAATTGATCTTACTGGGTGTAAGCCACAAATATGTTGAAATATTTGAAATTTCTCCCAGGAAGCATTACATTTATAAAAGTTATGATTTAATATTGTATGAAAGGATCGGCTGATAAATTAGAACGAACAATGAATTATAAATCCCATGATCATTCAACTCTGCATCACTCTCTTAAATTAATTTTGTTTTGCAATTTTACATGTTGTACTGTTTGAACAATAAAGGAGTAAATTTCATGCTTATTCAAGATGTGAATATATGACTAAATCACTTTCTGAATAGTAATTTTCACTTTTAAAATATTGTACATTTATTATGAAGAAATCAATAATTCAGTTGTACACTAATCAATGCGAATCATACTGGGCTTTTTCAAATTCAAAGTTCAGATGGTTATTCCCAAGCTTGAAGAAAACATATTCAAGACCTGGTAAATATTACGGTCATAAAACACTTCTTGACTGAAGTCACAGATAACATTGCTTATGTTTGTTCTGTTTACTTTCTGCAGTTTCTCAGAATGATGAACTGTGGACAGTCAACAGTGATGGACGTCTCTTCCATCGACTCACCAAGATGTTCATCCGCAGCTCATCCACCAAAGCTGCATCCATAGAAAGCACTCTACCAGGGGAAGATGATTGGGAACTACTCTAGACATCTCAGACAAGGATTCTGAGTTCATCATCTTTTCCAAGAAATCTGAGAACTATTGCATAAAAATTCTGTTTAATTTGTTTTACTGTAAAATACACTATCCTGAAATATACACCCACTCGTTTACTCACTCAACAGAGTAGCAGTTTTTGTACAGATGCATTGGTGACCTCTTACCACCTACACACACTTTTTATGCCTTTGTAAAGACCCCATGCGGGAGCGCCAGGAGCGCCAGGAGGGTCAAATCTGACTGACATGAGCGCTATACAAGAACCCACTATTATTATTATTATTATGCAGAAGCAGATACATTCTGACAATACAGCTGAAGTGGGCTATCTGCCATAGTTGTATAAAACTAAACAAAATATTGCATACAAATGTGTGCTTGCAAACTGGTGGGTTGGTCATCTATCTCATGAAACTTCTGTAGACATCTTGATGTATAATCCTTTCTTAATCTTGATTTCAGTAGAATGATGCTGAACCTAGACTATGTAAGCATCCAAGTGATTCATCCCATCGTGTTGTCATGGTATTACATGATCAACTACTGTGGCATAAGGGGGTGGCTAGGGGTTTCAGGAGCTATGTCAGTGTATTGATCTTGGTCTTTTTAAACAACGTGGCACCAACTGAATATATATATGCATGATATGTAATGTCAATGGAATTTTAGATCAGGAAGTGAACGTCTCCATCACATCATTTTCCACACCTACAACAACAAATTATAGTTTCATGACCTCAAAGAAAGTGATTATTATTCAGGTATTAAATTTAGAATATTTATATATACACATATATATATATAGCATTTCATTTCATTGCTGCATTACATATGATCCCTACCGAAAACCTTAGTTGATTATCTCTGCTTAATGTCCATTATTAGTGTCAAAGGTTTGTCGTTTAGTGTAAATGACTATACAAAAAAAAACCTCTTGTGGGTACAACCTTAATTAACGTAGGCAGTAGAATTGAGCGTATTATTATGATGTAACTATATATAAGTCTTATTTATATTACGCAAAATAATCTGTATTGATCTTGTATGAGAAAGCTGTGGTGTGCATTCCTCTATAGTTTCAAGGTATGGTATATGTCTTGAAATTTAGCAATACCGGGTAATCATTTTGTGGACAATCAATCGGACAATCATTTATTGCTGCAATTTGATTTATTTAATAAGATAAAAAAAGAAATGATCAAATGTGTATCAATTCACAACAAGTTTCCTTATAAGTAGTAAATAGATAGTATAGATATTTTATCATCATTTAGTTTATGATACTGTGATAAGCTTAGCTTTAACTACAATTTGTAAATTGGGATATGCGCACATTATAATTGTTAAACCTTGATGTAAGTTTGTATGAATTCCTTTATATACTGCAGTACTGGCTTGTAACAAAAATACATACTGCTGGTACAATCAGGGACATGATAGAGAAGGACTGGAATCAAGCCGGCGAAACTCTTGTAATTTATTCAAACGCATTCGGGAGTAAAAGCGTAACAATGGGATGTGTAACATTCCACATGGCTTTTAAGTTCCATGCTCCGAACCGCGCTTCCACTGTGGGGACTTTCGGAAGCCAGGCACCAGTTTTACATTTATTACAAAATATTGAATTACAGGCAAAATTTCAGTGTAAATCAAAAACTTTATATAGGGGATTGTATTGGGAATAGTGCACCAAACACATTTCCAAATTTAGAACACCGTCCTTCCTATAATTTGTGTGCCAGAGTTGGTAAAAGAAAAATTACATCCTGACAAAAACTCAATAGTTTAGGATAATGCGCTAATTTGTGCATGTTTTAATGTCCCGTTATTTGATCCATGATTTACAATCTTCAATAACATTAAGTTTGCTAATACATGTTTTTGCGTGTTTTTTGTATTTTTGAAGTTTAAAAAAGGATGAAATTACACAAGTTTGTGTCCGCTTGTTCTCCTCTTTACACATTCAACAATGGATGAGAAATCATTGACAGGGACAGCGAACAGATGCTGTGATACCATTTTCTGATGTAGGAATTCTAAATCCTGAAATTCATGCGCCCTTTTATCTCACCATCTGGTCAACAGTTGCAGATTAGCGCATACATTTTTGGCGGCTTGGAGCATGGGGTCAAAGGAGAGCGGCTTGATTCCAGTCCTTCTCTATCACGTCCCTGGTACAATTGAACCTTATTTATAAAACAACCTCCTTAGAACTTGTGAAATTACATATTCATACCATGAACTTGTTAAATCGAGGCTAGAAAATAGGAGAATGCAAAGAAGTTGGACTGGCAAAGTTATCTTGTTTAATGAGTCGGTTATGACCATGTTCACTTTAATCATATTCCACTGTATTAAAGCCCCACTGCACTACTTATAGCTACTTGCGCCCTCTATATAGCAAAAAATGCCTAATCGGTGACCATTGGTCCCCCATGCTTTTCCTTTTTTTAATGTCAATTGAGAGCTGATTTGATGAGATAACAACCTGTCAGTGACCTTGCAGGGAGGCCTAATCCCTCCTGGCCAAACTAGTGCAAATAGGTTTTAAATGTGCATATTGCAAACTTATAGTGATGTAAATAATTTGGCTTTCATTTAATTTTTTCATAATCGGTTTTGGAGTTCAATATAATACGAGTGTAAAATATGTTATTCAATATGTTTTTGTTTTCCTTCTTTTTTAGTAGAATAAAAACCAAAGCATTATTAGGTACTGGTTTCTATTGACTGACAATAGAAGAGTATGAAGAAAACTTGAAATAGATTGAAACGGAACACAAACATGTAATATTTCATTCTCCAAATTTCCCAAGCAATAATACTGAAATGTACTTTTTTGTTAAACTATGTTCCTTTTGTTTATTAAGTATATTAATGAAGCTTTAAAGATGCTAGTTGTATGTAAGCATATCTTGTTATGCATAGATATTTTGTACTCCTCGTTTAAACCTTTTTAAAATAATGTTCAGTTGCAAGTTGAGTTCTTTGTATTACAAGTAATGCAATCAAAATATACATGTACTCCATATTAGTGCCATCCCATTTAACACTTTAGTAAAGTGTATAATCTTCAGTACTTTTTTGTGTAACCGTAATGTACTTTTGTTTGTTCTTATTTGTTTGTTTACTTATCATAAGACCTAGGTACAAGGAAGAAAAGTGAATCAGTATTGGTCAAATAGACCATTTTTGTAATGTAATAGAATAATGATTATGTCTTGTATTTGAAGTGCCCGTTATGAGTTATTTCATTCACATTTTATGATATTAAATAAAATGTGACTTTCATACATTACTTGTTAGGACAAACATAGTTTGTCCTACCTAACAAAATGTAATGCATGCAATTTGGATGCTAACTCCTGTATTACAAATATTCCTAACAGGAGATCGAAATAAATGGTAAGAGGGCACTTTAAGTCACAAAGACATAATCATTAAATGTTATTACATTTTGAAAATGACCTATGAGCAGGGATATGAATGTATTATCCTTCACCTGCATGAGGTTAAAAAAAATATTGTACTAACCGTGGATTGTTCATCTTGACTTGTTCTGTGTACCGGTACTGCATTTTGTTTCGTTTGATACTTTAGTGATACTTGTATTTGATAATCTCCCTTATGTAAATTGGTTGTATTTTTTAACAAATGAAAGATCTTTTTGGTTTAAGAATTGTGCAAATTATATAAAGGTATATATTTATGATAAAGAACCAATTAAAACATGTTCATTCAGTTTGTCATTTGTGTATGATTTATCTGTCGTGTGTTTAATGTAATGTAAAATTTCATGAACAAAGAATAGAGATTAATTTATACATCAACTTTTGCTATCGTGGGAGTCATCTGATATAACAATTTACAAGAATAAAATAAATAAGTCATTCTGATAATTGAAAGATAAATGTATTTATTACAATGCTACATATATACAGAGAGGAGCAAACTTGTTTTAAATAGTCTTATAAAGTAAATAATACAAAGCAAAACGATTAAACTTTAATTTATACAAATTAAAAACGAAACATAAAATTAGCACATATGTAATATGTTGCTTAACTTAATCCACGAAGCCTGAACACTAGATAATATGACCATCTAAGGGTTTCTATGACAAGGAATTTATTAATGACACAGTTTTTATTTATTAGTAATGCAATTGTCTTAAATAGCATAATGAGCTAATTAGCATATGTACAATATATTGACTTCATTGTCATTTATCTAGAAAGCCTGAAAATGGTGCAATGCAACATTGTAAATCACCTTTTAAAGACCACACATTAATTCTTGAGAAGATATTCCATGTACCGGTAGATGTAGTATTAAGTAGCCTAATTAACATAATTCGAAATTTGCGTATTTACATAATATTGATATAGGTCTAGTTCATCCAGAAAAATCTGGAATGACAATTTTTTTATATATTTTTTTAATGACGATCAGTATCTCTGAGGTCTATCATGTTGTAAGAAAAATTAATTAGCCTTACTAGCATAATTAACCTTGTCAGCATATTAATCGGGCAATTGCCTAATGGCCATGAGAATTTCTGTCCGACAAGACAGAATACATAGTTATTCATTTTTAATTTCCCACTGTACCAGTGATAAGAGCAGAATAAACAGTCATGACAGAGACCAGTAAGTCATTAAAGATAGAAAGAAATGGTTTGGGTCGACTGAACGATGGTTATGGTGGCAAAGTGTATTTAGAATGTTGCTCTTTTCCTCTTAACTGAGATTAGGTATTGGGGACAGAATTAAGAGAATTCCTTGTATCTGTTTTCTGGACATATTGGTACTTTGCAATCTAACAGTGCTTAACTCGGATGCATAGGTAATGAATTACAAATTTACAATCCTTGCCTATTTAATCTAACCTCATCGGAACATTGGTTGCAAAGTTGAATTCACTCCAATTCTTCTTTGTCTTGTGAGTCTTTGTTAATAATGTCTTCATCATCTCCACCATCTTCTGACTTGTTTGGATTGCTACGGTTCACTCCTGACTGACACTTGCAGTACACAGAGCAAGACAATCTCTCATGATGACAGCTGCAGTTGTGTTTGCTGCGTTAAAACGACACTTCTTGTCCACCACCTTCTACGTGCAGAGCGAGAGGGAGATTCCGTTGTGCAGTTGGCAGCCATCGAAGTACCTCTTGCCATACTTTGCTTCAAGCCACTTCCATTATGCCCGATACCTCACACAACACATCCTAGAAGTGAATCATCTGATGCCAAAGCAGAACTGACTTCTGGTGCATTTGTTTGTAGACACTGAGCTGGAGTATAGAACTGTTTCCTCAGATCAATTTGGAGAGCAGACCGATGTGCGCATTGGCAAAGTGGACTGAAAGGTGTATTAAACTCTCTCACAAGAACAAGTGAAAGAGTGGATAGACTCCTTTCCCATCACATCATATTATGTCAGACACTTTTGATCACATCTTCTCAGAAAACCCCAGGAAGAATAAGAGTGAGGACGAAAGTGGATTGAAGCATAAAGAAGAGAGCAATTCCATGAGAAAGACCGATGCAGAAGATCGGAAAGCATTCTCATCCTCTCAACAACCACGGTGACTGCTTATACAGCATTGTAACAGGACAAATTGCCTCACTTGAAATCAATGTCGAAGGAGCACTTAGTATTGGCAGACAGACGTAGTTTTCACACCAGTATAAGTAGTCCCATCAAGACCATGGAGATGATGAAGAAGGAAACCAAAGTTGGCTCCTCTACTGTGTACATTATGGAGACGACCTCTCTGAGATTGATCACACCAGGCCAAACATGACACATGGAACTCGATCCAATAATTGAATTTGAACTGTCCCCCCCGTCCTTAAATGACGAGTTTGGATGCCTCCAAAAGGGAACCAAATCAACACTTGTTCACAAACTAAGCATATCACAGAGTGAATAATCTCCTACTGTGGTGATCATTGATGCACAGCAGCTGCTTTATCATGTCTGGTGGCCAGTAGGCGGTAATGTATCTGTTCTGGCTGCATCCATGAAGAAGAGACTTTGCAAGCATAGAGACTCCAAAAAGGTGCTTGTGTTTGACAAATATAAAGAGCTTTCCTTGAAGGACCAGGAGAGAATCCGCCGTGGTGATGCAGGGTCCACTGAATACAACCTCATTCATCAGACAGATCTTCCTTGCCGAGAAGTGATCATGAAGAGTAAGAACAATAAGAGGCAACTTTCTGCACTCCTGTCAACATTAACAATGGAGAGCGAACAACATTTGACTATGGAGAGCGAACAATCTTTGACAGTCAGAATGATGGCCTCTATGGACATGAGGAAGCAGATGTCACAGTAGTATCATATGTACTTCAAGCTGCAAGCGATGGCCACAAAGTCATAAGGATTCTTAGCGATGACACTGACATATTTGTATCATTGGTGTATTGGGTGTATGAGGCGGGCATACCTCGGTAGTTCAGATGGAGGTCTGCCATGGGGATGTTGTGTCAATTAATGCTACATGTGAGAAGCTTGGTCCAAATAGTCTCCAACTACTTGGCATGCTCTTTCTGACAGGATCTCACACTAATTCATATTTCTTCAGAAAGGGCAAGCCTTCAGCCCTAAAAACCCTGTTGAATGGGGATTTTGAGGGACTCGACACTGCCTTAGGCGAACTTGGAGCCAGTCACTCTGATCTGATAGCGGCCGGCCGGGGAAGCTTTCGTCTGCGTATGGTATGGCCTTCCTGTAGGTCTATCCATGGCAGAGGCACGGTACCAGATGTACACACGGAAACATAGAAAGCCCCTCAAAGTCATGGCTTTGCCACCAACACATGCAAACCTGAGGGCCCATCATGCAATCATACTCAAAGCGGCAAACAAAAAGGAGGCACCTAGACTAGATCTCAAAAGTTTCGGTTGGGAGATCAAAAACAGGATCCCAGTTCCAGCCATTTCAAAACGACCCGCAGGATCAAAGGAACTAATTAATGCCATTTCCTACAATTGCAAGGCCGCAACAAAAGCATGCAGCACACACAATTGCAGCTGTCATCGTGAGAGATTGTCTTGCTCTGTGTACTGCAAGTGTCAGTCAGGAGTGAACTGTTCAAACGTGTCTGACATAATATGCTGTGATGGGAAAGGAGTCGATCAACTCTTTCACCTGTTCTTGTGAGAGAGTTACACCTTTCAGCCCACCCTTGCCAATGCGCACAGCAGTCTGCTCTCCTAATTGATCTGAGGAAACCAAGTTCCATACTCCAGCTCGGTGTCTACAAACAAAGCACCAGAAGTCAGTTCTGCTTTAGCTTCAGCGGGCATCAGACGATTCACTTCTAGGATGTGATGTGTGAGGTAACGGGCATAATGAAAGTGGCTTGAAGCAAAGTATGGCAAGAGGTACTCGATGGCTGCCAACTGCAAAACAAAATCTCCCTCTCGCTCTGCACGTAGAAGGTGGTGGACGAGAAGAGTCGGTCTAACGCAGCAAACACAACTGCAGCTGTCATCATGAGAGATTGTCTTGCTCTGTGTACTGCAAGTGCGAGTCAGGAGTGAACTGTTGCAATCCAAACGAGTCAGAAGATAGCGGAGATGATGAAGACATTAACAAAGACTCACAAGATGAAGAAGAATTGGAGTGAATTCCACTCTGCAACCAATGTTCCGCTGAGGTTAGATTAAATAGGCAAGGTTTGTAACTTTGTAATTTATTACCTATGCATCTGAGTATAAGCACTGTTAGATTGGAATGTACCAATATGTCTAGGTTACAGAAATAAGGAATTCTCTTAATGCTGTCCCCAATACCTAATCTCAAAGAAGAAGAAAAAAAAAGAGGAAGAGAGCAACATTCTAAATACTCTTTGCCACCATAACCATCTTTCAGTCAACCCAAATAATTTCTTTCTATCTTTAATAACTCACTGGACTCTGTCATGACCGTTTATTCTGCTCTTAACACTGGTACAATGGGAAATTAAAAATAAATACCTATGTACTCTGTCTTGTCGGACAGAAATTCACAAGGCCATTGGACAATTGCCTGATTAATATGCTAGTTAGGTTAATTATGCTAGTAAGGCTAATTCTTTTTTGTTTCAACATTATTGACCTCTGAGATAAATATTGGTTGTCATTTTTTTTAAAAACATTAAAATTAAGATTGATTGATTATTATTGATTATTAAATTGTATCTCAGATTTTTTTGATAAACTAGACCTAATATCATGTAAATATGAAAATTTACAAATTATGTTAATTAGGCTACTTACGCTACATATACATGGCATATCTTCTCATGAATAAATGTCTTTGAAAAGTGATCTACAATGTTGCATGGCACCATTTTCAAGCATCTAAATAAACAATGACAAAGAGTCAATATATTGTACATACGCTAATTAGCTCAAAATGCTATTTAAGACAATTGCATTACTTTAAAATAAAAACTGGTGTCATAAATGTATTCCTCATCAGAAAAAACCCTTGGAAAGTCGTATTATCCATGTTTTAAGGCTTCCTGGATTAAGATTAGCAAACATAATACATATGGCACATATGCTAATTAGACTAATAAAAAAATTGCCCAAGGTTGCCAGGGTGGCAACCAAGCTAAATTTACTTCAATACCAACCTACTACACGAATCAACCAAAAAACCTTGTACTTAACAACTTTCCAGTTCTCAAAAACTTCTACCGGACTATTACATCACCTGGATCGAGTGTGGCGAATATAGATTAATATCTTGCCAAAGGACATTACTGACACGGCGGGACACGAATCGCGGACCACGCGATCTACAATTAGAAGACGTATCTACTCGAACACGTCACCTTTACATATATAATCAATGCCAGATGGAATTTAAGTATATGGAGGGAGCAAATGAATTGCTATGAAATTAACAGAAAAAATGATTTTATCATAATACATGTATTCATAATTTGGGAGTGATTTTCACTGGCTTCATTATTGAAGGCCTGGTCAGACCTCACTGATAATGAAAAAGTGGTCATACCCCATTGATTTTCATATTTCTGTCAAACACTATAGACACTGCCTCTATCCCTTCTACTTTTTGAAATTTCAAAAAAATATGAAAAAGCACTGATTTGGGGTAAAAATGCGATGGGTTAGTTCATCATTTTGGCCCAAATCAGAAAATTTTCAAAGGGCACTTTTGCTTTCTTCAAGGTTTTCATTAATCCATGATAACTGTTAACACAATCTATGTAGGAAAATGGCAATATGGCAATTTTCAAGAAAGTTAGAGAAAAAATATCTCTTTTGCAGAAATTTTATTTCTTTTGGCCCAAACTATTCTAAAAAAATAAAAAAAAATCAATCCACATTAGTGTGACACCAGTCTTTGCAGAAAAGGAGATTAGGGCCAATTTCAAGAAGATTGTGATAACAAGTTATCTGGCAAACAAATTTGACACTTTTCATCGTTCATAACTCAAAAGCTAGAACTCATATCAGTCCAAGGTTTGGATATTGTAAAGTTTAAAGATGTCAAATATATTTAAAGTAAATCTCATTGAATTCTATTGATAAAATAATGAGCAGAATATAATGTACCGGTAATTAAAGTTTTACTGTTGGCAAAATCGGGGCAAAAATACCATTGTGCATTGCACCTGTCATTCATTCCTGTCATCCTTTTGCTATCCAGTGTAAATAATGTTTCATGACTCCCCATTCAAAAGAGGTGCTCTAGAATTTCAGCTGTAAAGTTTTACTGTAGGAATCGTAATCAAATAAATGACATAAAGCTTACTTTTAAATATAAAATGACATTATTCGTTGGCCCATAGAATGCCGGATGAGGTTGATTTTGTACACTTTAGCTGTACACAATTGTCTTTTTTAGGTTATTGGTACACTTTTAGCTAAAAATTCAAATAAGACATCTTTCTGTAGGTCAGCTATGTTTTCACCACATAATCTATACTCTTACATGGAACTGCTACTACATGTATAAGAACAGCAGCATCAGATTCAAAGGAAATTAAAATGACGAAAAAAATACTAAATAAATTTTAAGGCATCTCTCTACGGGCTAGCTGTGTTCTCACTGCCATTCGGTATTTGTCCATCAATATTACATCAACATGTAACTGCTATTACTTAGATCATATAATGAAAATCAGATTTAGAGAAATTACCAGTACACCATTAGAAATTGAATGAGGTTGAAGGCATCTCTCTATGGGCTAGTTGTGTTCTCACCGCCCATCGGAGCGCTTGCCTTTTCTTGTCTGAAGGAACCACGTAGCTGTTGGGGACATAGACTCTTGGTGTAGACTTGGGCTGAACGACTTCATCTTTGTACATCATGAGTTCCTACATAGGAGAAAGAAAGAGATGAAAGTTAATTCTTCATCCATTTGTTTTGTTTATTTGGCTTGAAACATGACAGAAAGTTAACTCTGGAACAGAGAGCATACTCAGAGTCAGGCTTTTGTTAGGAAGGAGCTTGAAACAATTGTGTGTGAAGCCTGAATTACTTCCCTTCAAGAAAATTTGAATTCTTGACTCTTCAAATTTGAGTTCATATTTTACACGGTCAACATATCATTAATGTGTAGCTGCTACATATAGTCCGTGAATGAAAAGTGAAATTGACATCACATTCATGTTTCTTATAAAGCATTAATGTAATTTTGTATTTCACTCCATTTGGACCACAATAGAGTTAGAACAAGTATGAGCTGACAGATTAGATATTTCTGATTTGATCTGCCACTATACCAGTTACCTTTAATGGTACAGTTTTAATTTAAAACTTTGCAATTTTAGAGCACACTGGCAAATAAAAATCATCTCATCTCCACCCGTCTTCTCTCTTCTCTTATGGGAATAGCCAGAGTTAAATGATCAAAATGATAATTTTCAAATATGTAAGAAAAGATTGGATATTACTTCACATGTCACTGTTTTGAATGTGGAGGTTAATAAACTTGACCACTTTGATTATCCCATAAGCAGCACCAAGACATTTTTTATCAAATAAATTAATGGTGCATGACTTAATCAACAGGTATTTGAAATCTCCTAATTTATGAAATACATTCAAGAGCCTTGTTCCTTACCCTTACACTCCACCTGAGCCCTTTGTGATTCTTCTCTCCCGGTGCTTTCTGTGAATTCCATTGATCACGATACATCTGATGCCTGAAGGAAAGAGATCATGACATACGGTGAGGTCTATGGTTCTCGGTATAAAGTAGTTTAACCAAGGTTCAGAAAACTATGTTCTTATCCAGGTAATGTTTGTACTGCCAGTACTTATCAAAGAATTAAAAGTGACTGCTATCTAAAATAACCTATTCCTTAAAATAAAATAAAAATTCCCTTTAATAATACAAGTACAACAAGTTTTAGTAGTACATAGCCTGGAAGAATTTCACAGTAAGAGAATCTATCTAATAAAAGCATGAAACTTGTATTTCAATTGTCAGAATGCCATTTGCATGCATAAGGAGGACAAACAATATGGCTTGCCCAACCTAACATATTATACTGTACATTGTATATATGCAATCCAATTATTCTTATCAGGTGAATGAAATAATTTGTACAGAGGCACTTCACAAAGACGTACACATTATACTTGGCTACATTATGATAAATGGACAGTCCAACCAAAATAAAATCACATTCACAAAGGGCATGTTGCATTTCTTATTAATATGTTCAACATTTAATCACCTCCACAAGCCTTTTATGACCCATTACAGACTGCTTCTTATAAATTACTTTACCAGTATACAGACCAAAGCACTTCCAGTATAATTATAACCTTGGTCACTGGATTCCATTATGATTCTACACTTCAAAGTGCACACTCTCCACTCCCAGAGGTAACATCCCAGGCAGTCGCCTTTTTAAGGGCACACACACACATGCTGATCCAATCACATTGTCATTGCAGGAGTGGCTCTACACACGATAGATAGAGTTGAACATACCTTGTAACAGGGTCTGTCTTTTTGTTGTGTTTCCACGTTGGTTTGGCACTTGATGGTCTGATAACTGTACAGAAAGAGATCAGACAGAATACATGAATAATCATGAAATGTTCATGTAATACTGGATAGTTTTGAGGAGGAATTCAGAATATGTGCTCGCAATCATCGCTGCCAAATGTTACGGAGGGCAGGCAAAACATGCATATTTGATTACACAGCTCTGAGGCCTACATTGTATTCAGCACTTTTATTTTTTTTCCAAATCCATTTTGGTCCTTCATCCTTCTCCTTTTTTCCTGTTTGAAAAATATCCACAATTAATCGAACCAAAATTCTTTTCTATCTATGAAATGTTAAACATGAAATTTCATGTCAAGATAGACTAGAGAAACAGAATAGAACAATGGCGAAGCAAAAAATATCAACTACTAGTAGATTTATACAGCTCATTGACAAATACAAAAAATGCAATGTAAATATATATAATATCATGACATAATCATAGATCATATTCCTCCTAATTAGGCTCTGAATTATGGCCACAGTATTGATTTATTGTTGCCAAATACATCCCAATATGTCTCAGTCATACATACTGGTTCAAAGCATGGGCAAAATACAATGGACATTAGTTGAAACCAATCACCAATGGATCTTTTAATTCAATCCATTTTGATAATGTTATTTCTAATATTGGATAATTAAATATCGAGTAAACATTTCCTCTGACATCATGGTTTGAATGAATGAAGTACTTACATGATCTGGGTTGATTAGGTTTATATACACTCTCCTCATTGCCAGCTGGTCTGTGAGAGTACTGCACATGGGAATGAAAACACAACAACAATCAGTTGAGCTCACATTGTTGCAAATTTAATTCATTTTAATAACGGATCAAACTTTTTAGTTTAATCCCATGTAACATGCTCCATACAACAGTGTTTCTGTGTATTGTCTGAACATATAGAAATGTGAGTAGGCCAAAGTCAAAATGTGCCAAAAAGGTAAAAACTGTGTCATTACTTAAGGAGAAGAATTTTAAAAAACAATACCAATATGATATCTTTACATGAAAATATCAGTACTACCCTTTTTCTATTATAATTTAGAAATTTAGCAAACTACATGTATAAGCAGCTCAGTGAAATTTCCTCTAAAATATATATTGTTTTCCTCCTTTTTATGATGAAATACACATATGTAGAATATTGTTCATTCATAAATAATCATATACATATACATCTTCAAGTTCATTGAGTTTGGGCCCAGTCGCACATTACCAATGCTGCAAATGAATTACATCTTGGAATACAAGAGTAAACCTACCAGTCCTTGTGAAGAATGAGGTCTGCCCACATGTCTTCTGAAGCTATCAAACCCCGAGCTAGAAGCCTCAGACTCTGTCTCATCATCGTTTAGAGGAAGATCTTGAAGTCTCTCATTCAGGTATGACATATCTAGGACAAGAGTATGGGCAAGATTACACAATTTTTAGGCAACAATTTAGTAAGAAATTGAAGAAAAAAATACCATACAGAATGATACCACCAACCCTTCCTAGACATCAGGGTTCATGGAGGCATTTGTTTTCCCCTGGTTTGAATTGAGTGAACTTGCCTTGCAGCATCTCAAGGAGAATAGCTTGAGAGGACCAAAGTTTTAGTACAGTGGAAGTTATGCCCTGGCATGTTTAATACCCTTGTTGGTACCTTGTCAGGGAAGAAATTACCCTAGTTATCTTGAGAGCAGCACTAAATGTTAACTGGAGTGACCATATGACCAATATAGAATTGTATAGGGACATTACACCGATCTCAGCCAGACTGAGAGACCGCCGCCTCCGTTTCAGTGGGCACTGCTGGAGGAGCAAGAGTGAAATCATTTCACCAATGCTCTTCTGGGAGCCCTCAAGGGGCAAACGCACCAGAGGGCGCCCAGCAATGACTTACATTGACCAGTTAGAAAAGGACATCTGTCTACCAAGGCAGGAGCTCCCAAAGATCATGGAGAATAGAACTGAATGGATAAAGCTTGTCAAATCAGTGCGAGTACACTCGACCTAGTAGTAGTAGTATTTTATGTCTTAATACCTCCCCCATGCCTAATATGGTTACCAATTGTGTTTAAAAATGCAATGTTATAAAAAACAAGCTGAATACATAAAGTGACAGAGATCCATTAATTTCAGTTAAGTTATATACGTATATGACTCCCGTTTATTAACTAAGTATCATTGTGTACCTTCTTTATCACCTGGTTATCATCATTCTGATGAAACTTTATCAATCAATAATGTATGCTTACATGATTTTTACCTACTTTTAAGAAGATGGTTTGACACTTCTAATCTGTCATCCAAATAATAGAACAGGTCTAACAATTTAGATAAACATACATCTGTCTGTATACTTGGACACTGCTCAATACAAAAACTACTATTCCTTGGGATACATAGCACAGTACAAGTGGTCCATCTAAAACGTTACATCTTGTAAATCTCCTTTCATATGACACTCACCTGATTCGCTTTCTGTCACTGATTCATCAAACACTTGAGACTGGCCCGCTCGTTTCCTATGGACAAGAGACAGTAATGAGGTACAATATAACTAGCAGAAAACTTTGCAAAGACAAATTAAAAGAAGTGATTAAAACAAAATATCAATGAGATCGATAAAGGAGATAAATGGTTTTCAGTCTATATTGTACCTTTCACACATAGTACTCATATAAAAATCTGTCTGAGAAAGATATATTTGTGTAGCAAATAAGGATATCACATTCAATTGCGTACTATAAGCATAACTTAAAGACACATATTTTATGTAAACCTGGCAAACACACATACCTAGATGAAAATTGTAATTTGAAAACTTTTTAACTTTAGTATCAAGAATATTTCTATTTTGTGCTATAATAATTTTAATATCTTTTTAATTCATTGCCGACCCCTAATTTGCTTGACAAGTTTGGGCAAAATAATTGATCAATTTTCATCCAAATGTTTGTCTGACTGACATAATCAGTTTGCACGGGTCATGGACCAATTCTGTTCTATGCTCTGTTCACAATTCTTACCTGACAACTTTCCTCTTCATAGGCACCTTCTTGGCAGCAGCAGCACCTGTTGATCTGGCTTCTCTTCTCTCATAGGGGTCATAAACCTTGGAGTCAATGACCCCTGGTGACCTGATTTGACCTGACCTTTGATCTCCTGATGAAGTTGTAGGGACTGGTTGATTCTCCTGATCTTGTCTAGACTGTTTCATTACGGGCTATGGAAAAGAGACAATATTCTATGAAACACGGTGGGATGACACAGAATAGTTATATCAAGATCTCAACATTGGATAAATGCACTTCAAATGACTATGATTTATTCAGGCAAATACAGTAAATTTTGTAATGCAATAATGAAAGTCGCTCTCTCGCGCTCTCTTTCTCCCTCTCTCTCTCTGACCCTTTCTCACATTCTCTCTCACATTCCCTCCCACATTCCCTCTCTCCTCCTCTCTCTCTCTCTCTGCTTCTATATACTTCCCATTTACATTGTGTATACATATTTTGCATTTAATTACAAGAACAAATTTCATGCAGTGCAGGGAAAAAGGCATATGAAATGGGCACCAAAGAGTGAAAATACATTGCAACTTACGCTTTCAGTGAATTGAACTTGTCTGTTGTTTGACCGTCTTGGTACATCATTGAATGGTGATCGAACAGCTGATCTATCATGTGACACATCAGTTGATGTATCAGGTGATCTGATCCTTGATGAACTTTGATGATCACTCATATCTGTGTAGATACATCACACATCAGTGACAAAGAGGGCAGGTATATTTGAAATATAAAAAAAAAAAAGGTTTTCTTGCTGTGGTACATGATGCAAGCAGAAATTTCTTCATTGCTTAATTTAAGTATCTTTATTGAATTTGTCATTGATGTCTAACGTAAGACAAAACTAAGTACTTCTGTTTTGACAAAACTAAACTTGGAAGTAACTACTAACTTACGTTCAGCTACTTGAATATAGGATAATTAATTAATCCAAAAATAATACATAAAAAACAGACAATTGCTAGCCAATCAAACTGACATACAATTGTGGTGCTTATTCAACTTTTAAAGAACCTACTCAAACAAGTGATACTTTCTAATCTTGGAATACAAATAGCAACATACATGAACATCTTCATTTAAATTTGTTATTATGACAATACCAGAGTTAATACCGGTAGTTAAAATCAAAAGACTCTGATTAGACATCAAAATGTCCCTAATCAAAGTCTCTTTTTTTGCAAATGATGTCACATTTGTCAGGGGATCCATGAAATCCTAGAGCACCATGCAAAGAACTGAATATAGACTCACTTGAGTAAAGGGAATCATCTGATTGCATCGGTAGCCTGTCTTCATCAATCAACCTCTCAAGATCTGTCATGAAGTAAAACATGTTACAACATTTCAGCTCATCGTTAATAAAGTCAAAAGTTATAAATCAGACTTATATATTGAATTATATCAATCAAATAAGATTTTGTCATCATTAAGATATTAAAAGATATGATTTCTGAGATCCCTCAGGCATTCTTTCAAGTTTTAAAGAGAAGGTTGAGTTTTGGGAAGAGGTGAAAAATAATTTGTGAGCGTTATCATTCTTATTATGCAAGTGTGGAAGAACATCAGATAAGACATGTTCCCTGAAAAGCAAGGCTCTTCAAATGCCTTCATATTCTAAATATGTCATGTAAGTTCGTAAAAATCCAGGGTAGGATTTTTACGCCACACATTTGTGTAGTCCCATATACATCTTTCTGTGTACAGTGCTTGTAACTTTACCAAGACTTGGCCAAATTTCTTATCATTTTGATGATTCCAGAACCTTGCAATACACACAAATTCTTATACCGTGTGAGTCAAAAAAAAAGTTTACACCTAGAAAATTGCTAATTATTTGTAAAATCATCTATGAACAGTAAATTATTATACATTTTATGAAAGAGTGTTTAATCCCAAATCATTTGGTACCATTTTTGTGTGGTATGTGTTCACGCTTTGATGAACAGGTGGCATTGTTTGCGAGAGTGCAAAAATTGACTTGCGCCAAAGTGATGCCTTCAGTATGTATTATGTTGGGATTAGCGGAGTGAGAGAATGGATTGAATGTATCAAATGAAATGCATTGCATATGTTTTTTGCAAAGGGCAAAGTCACACACACCCACAAACGCGCGCACAAATGTTCGTTCATATTTGATATCGATATTTGATATGTGTGGCATGATTAATTTTGTTAGAGGTGTTATTTGGATCTGCAAAGACCGAATTAATACCCAAATCCCAATTGTTTTATTCAAACATCACACAGGCAACTTTGGCGCAATTCGATTTTTGCACTCTCGCAAACAATGTCTCCTGTTCATCCAAGCGTGAACACATACCACACAAAAATGGTACCAAACGATTTGGGATAAAACACTCTTTCATCAGACATATAACAGTTTAATTTTCATCGATGATTTTTAAAATAATTAGCAATTTCTAGGTGTAAACTTTTTTTTGACTCACTCTGTATGCTAGATGATCAACCTTTTCTGGTCGTTTCCACACCATTTCCTTCACAATGCAATTGCATGACCAGAACTCAACTTCATCTTTAAGGAGTATCAATAAACATCCATTAATGGTCATATACAAATAAATAACTGTATTGTCTTGCATGGAACATGTAAATATTACATTATGGGCCACTTGTTTTTAAATTAGTTACAGAATTGCACAGCTCATACTCAACATATACAACACCTACCTCTTGCAAACTGAGCAAGTCGATGCCTGGGTACATCACGATAGCCAAGTAACTCTAGTTGTCTCTTGATATCCTCTTCACTAAAATTCAAGTCAGCCATGGCGATGCTTTCAAAGGCTGGTAGGGTGCCTGAAGATTTAAGATAAAAAACAAAGTATGTCAAGAGACAAGGACCCATATTCATAAAATCTTGCTAAGCATAGTTAAATAATTTTTAAAAAACGGTGATTATAAAGCGCTTACTACCAAAGTCTCTAAGCGCTATAACAAACAAAATACGATGATAAACAATTACATATTAAACAAAACAAAACAAAAAAATTACAAATAAACCTACAAATTACAATTACATATCAAATATACATCAATGCGAACAGAGTAAGTTAATTATCGAAAGCAATTTTGAATAATTGTGTCTTATGACAGTTTCAATTGGTTGACAGTCATCGGTTAGTTGGCAACTTAAAAAAAAAAAAAAATGCTCTCTGGCTGTCAACTTGAAGATTTAAGCAAAAAAAAAGTATGTCAAGAGACCAGGGGGCAGGGCCCATATACATAAAACCTTTCTCAGCCCAGTTGGCAGCTAAAATGCAAGAGGTTGAGAAGGAGATCTTCTTGCATATTCAGCAATTTCGAGCGAACAGGGCTTACAGGGCTCTACATCATGAATAGACCTAGATCTATTCATATTTGCTCTGCCGCTATCGTGCATGCATACTTTCTCTTCGCCATGTTGAATCGATGAATCAACGATTCAACATGGATAAATTGTCGGATTAGGACGAAGAAATCACCATTTTTCCCCATCAAAGACTTCTTTAATTTCTTTAAATTATAATTTAAAGTGGTGGGCGAGATGCCCAGAGGAGTCAAAAAATATTACAAGTCAAAATTGAAATTACTAGAGTAAAGGAGGTTTTTTTTTTCGACCACTCAAGACAAAATCCTATTTTTTGGACTCTTTACTTCCTATTTATTATCATTTCTTGTTCAAATCATGAAGCAAATATTATTATAATTTAAACAAGAAAAGAATCCCAGAAAAAAAATGATAATATTAATTTCAATTTTCACTGTTTCGGAGACAGTTATCAGCCTAGCGAGACAGTTTTTGGTCACATGTACAAAGTCAATAGGAAGCGCGCACGCCGCACGCACGCCGCACGCACGCTGTGCGTTTGCCTGCTGATCTATAGCACTAGCGGGCGGAGCAGGTATCCCACGCTGGAGCTCCCCGGAGCTTGCCATGCCGAAAACTATCTCTGCGGTGATCAGAAATTGGAATCTGAATTAGACAGAGATATCGTGTGTGTGTGCTGCGGTGTCCGGCTGCATTGATTTAATACATGCGATGAGATACTTTTGAGCATGCGACTCACACAAAATCGGGCTCTAAATCTGAAAAATACTAGAAATAAAGCTCATTTTATGGTACCCATATTCCTTACAAACACACGTAAGATACTCAATGTTTCAGATTCGGGTAGCGCGACGGCAGATTACATCGCTAAAATGTGATATTTAAGGATATATTTTCCATTGCAAATGCAAATGTGGTTCTTCAGTGACTCTGGCATGTTATGGTATGTGTGGGATATGTGATATGCTATTATGCGATGTATTTTAAAGGGATTTTTCAATGCATCCAACGGATCGGCCAAAAATTGTCGATGGTCGATTACCCCCTCCTTTACTCTATACTATTATTACCCCTTTAGAGTCTTTACATTGCGAAAAAAATGTGACACAACTTGCTGTTTGAATCGTTTTCAAAATCTGGCTCTGGAGCTCCAACGTAAGTTGAAAAAAATGATTTTAGTTTTTTACTGATACAGTGCTTGAGTATTTACTAATTTACTTACCGTAAATAACGTTGTATAAACCGCCCTCGTGTATTAACCGCACCCCTCTTTTTCGCCCTTAAAAAAAAAAAAAAAAAAAAAAAAAAAAAAAATTTTTTTTTTTTTTTTTTTTTTTTTGCCGAGATTTTTTTTTTTGTGTGTGTAAGATCATTACGGTACTGTAAATTAAAAAACAGTAGGGACCTAGGATAGAACCTTGTGGTACACCATGTAATAGAAGAAAAATTGGAGGAATTATTATTATAAACTACATATTGAGATCTATCAGAAAGATTACTTTCAAACCAAGATGACAGACAAATTTGAGTGTTGTTCTAGTTTCCGAGTGGTGAGTCAACACACCGATTACCGAGCTGGGAGACATTGTCAGGCATAGCGCCAGGTGGAGGGGCATAAATTGAAACTTAAAAAAAAAAAAAAAAATTTTTTTTTTTTTTTTTTTTTTTTTGGTGTACCGTGTATAAACCGCACCCCCGACTTTGAAATTTTTTCGGCGGCAAAAAAGTGCGGTTTATACACCGTTATATACGGTAGTTAGACCACATATACATTAGGTGCATTACTGTCCTGGCTGTGTATTAAAAGCTGTGCTATTGTATACAAATAATGCACGGCCCAGAGTGCAATAGCGGTGAATGCAGTGCGCGCGAGGTTTCTTTAGATTGGTGCCGCTCTGTGCAACGAGACGCTTGCGGCGAGTTGTCAGTGAGCACCATCTGAAGAAACCGAGCGTACACTACATTTACGTTTCGCACAACAGGGTCAAGTGCGTTATCTGTTTTATAAAATAGCGACACAAATGCAAAACAAACAAAAGTTTAGATCTTAAGTATTAAGTTAGAGTCTATGAGAGTTAGATCTAGAGTTATGTTGTTTCTAGACTTAGGTTAGAGTAAGACTTGCAGGCTTACCAAAAAGTTCACGGGATTCATTGCCTTGAGTAAAAATAAAATCCATAGGGGGTCTAGACTAGAGACGAGTCTACATCAGACAGCTGAAATTCCTGGCTTCATTATAAAATCCCAAAGTCAAAACAGGCCTAAATCCTATGTAAAATAAAGTAAAATAAAAATTTGCTTTCTAATAATACCCCGGTCCGCTCTATATAGCTAAGCTACGCGTACGCGCGCTGCGCTGGGATGGTATGGAGCGTACAATACTAACCTACGCGTACAATTACAATGCACTCATTACAATGCACTCAGAAAAGGGGCGTACTACATGTACGCGTGCTGGATATCCATGGTAACGTGTATTATAACTTTTTTTTGCGCTTTTTTCTGCAAAATCGTGCTTGCATCAAAAATTTGTACATGTCATGTGAAGCGTATTGACCAATCGCGATGCTTAAAATACTAGAGCCATTTTATAATATTGATTCTCAACATTTCAAACACCACTGTACAAAACAGTCAAAACTCAACTGATTTCACTAAAAATCTGGGGGCCGTTTCTCGAAACCAACTCCATGACAGTCATATCTTTGTCGCCGACCTACGGAGATGTCATGAAGTGGATAAACTGTTTCACAAAGCCATGACAGACATGATATCGATATTTCGCGATACTAGCAGCTCAAGAACATAGTCTCTGTCACGATCCATTTGATTTATCACGAATAACCCAAAACAAGTTTTGGGGCTAAAATTGTTCAAAAAGAAATATCTACATATAAATTCTCCTAAAATAAATAATAAATAGACTCTAGTGTCATTATCAAATTTAGATCATCAAACGATTTGCATATTTCTGTAAAGATTCATAAATTGAAGAAAAACCGGTGAGTGTTTTTTTTCTCGACAGTCCAATCAAAGGTAGTTGAAGGATACCGTAATGTGATAGTTTATCAATACGTACTTTTTTGTTTATTGTGACGAGGAATTTTAGGCAAAATACCTTTTTTCAGCCAGTTTTTATTCTAGAGTCCCATAAATACTCGTTATATAATTGATTTGATATTGAAAATATAATTTGGAAGAAGTAATTAGAGAGGGAATAATAATGCACATAGGCCCCAAAGGTATGATGGTATCCTAAGAAAGACTATGGATCGACTATGGACAACGGTGTGGAACATTCTTATCTCTTTTATTTATATGTTATAGTTTAATAATTTGTGATTGAATGTTTATATTTTGCTTTTTAAAATTCCTGTATAATTTGTATTATCACTTCTTTACATTTGCATTTCGCATCCCAGAGAATTACGTACCGAACTCGTCTATATTTTTCTCAAAATGATAGTGAAATTAATTGTACATTTCGCGGCCTATGGAATAGCAACAAACTGACTTGTGATGGCGCTTTACAGCTATTAAAAAGATATGACGGGTTCGGAGCAGTGACAACTCATTGTCGCGGAAGTTGTCGCTCATCTTGGCAAAGACGGCTTCGTGAAACACTTAGCTGACAAGTTGCGTGACAGTGTCGAGATGTCGTTGATCTTGTAGTTATGACGGTTTCGAGAAACGGCCCCCAGTAGTTTAGTGACGATTGATGACACCTAAACATTAGCAGTAGGGTCTAGACTTTAAATACAATTTGTTCAACTTTCCGACGTTAGAAAGAATAATTTTTAAAAATTATTCTTTCTAACACCCTACCCGCACCTCCAGTTCAAACTCTGACAAGTATTTTGGAGGACCAAGACAAGAGGCAAGAACCAATAGGCAATATCGGAAAGTTGAACAAATTGTATTTTTTGTTTTTTACTGCTAGATCTAGTAGTCTAGGGTGTCTGATCGCGCACCCGATGTTGTGTGCTAAAATTCTTCCCATAGAGATTGCACGCATCCCTATGCGGTCTACGTGCATTACGCGACCATGCAAAAAAAGTCAATTTTTTTTTTTCAATTCGAACTTCAAACCTTTATCTGTTGTGATCCTGAAGGTGATACTCAATAAATGAGGTGTCATTTGAAAGAGCAGGTGAATTCCAATATTTCCAAAGGGCGTTGCCTCGAAATTCTAAAAATATCTTGGTCAAAACAGCGATTCAAACATTGTGTCCTGGCTAACTCTGAGGTTTGTCACTTTTGAGATATGACGCCCCGATCGATAAGTAGTCCCAGTCCTAAGGAACAATTCTATGCGCTCATATTTTCGCTAGCCCCCAGGGATCACAACTGATAACAGTTTAAAAATACCCTTCTCGCTATTTGGTGGATCAGCTAATTAGGGGGCGTGCGCTCCGCTCAGTCCAAACCATGGTTACATCGCGTAACATCTCCGCGTATAGTGAAAGAAAGTATGGGTGGCCATTCCCGGCATAGAACCCGGAAGTGAATACACGTTATAGTCAATGGCAATATCGCGGAGACATCTCCGCGATATTGCCATTGACTATAACGTGCATTCACTTCCGGGTGTGTTGTGCGACGAACGCTAACCATACTAGTCAATGGCACATGTCGCGGAGACAGCGTAGCTCAAGCTGCAAGTCGCTCATTGGCTTAGCAGCATGCGTACGATATGCATACGCTTGCATATCGCGCGATACAGCTGTTTGGCTAAATTTAGCAAAACAACATCACTCTGCGTGGACGTCTTTTTCGTCGATTTTGACCAAAATGATATGAATATACCAGCATTTTGGAGGGGCTGTATCTTTTGATTGAAACATCGGTGAAGCTTCAAATTTGAAATGTATTATTCTGATTACACTTTTAATTCAAATATCAAACAAAAATGGTGAAAAACGATCCCAAATTGAAAATTGAAAAATCGTTCAGACATCTAGATCTAGATCTAGAGTCTAGGTCTAGTATTTACGTGTCATCAATTGTCACTAAACTGCTAAAGTACCGATTTTGGGTGAAATTAGTTGAGTTTTGTACAGTGGTGTTTGAAATGTTGAGAATCAAAAGCACAGCTTTTAACACACAGCCAGGATAGTAATGCACCTAGATCTATGTGTGTGTGTGACTCAATACTGCCTACTATTTTACAAGTCTATTCTACAAGGCAACCGTTGACTCGTTTACCCTACGCAAGGTTAATAAAGTGGGACTAATCTACAAATGAGACGAAAAGGACGCTGCATAACGCTGATTAATGTCAATCCGCTAATAACTACAGAGTAAATAATTATTACAGTTACTGTTCATGAGAAGATTTCGTGCATAAGAATGAATTGGATTTCCATTTATCAATGGCTTTTTTTAATACAATATTATTTAAAGAAGTTTCCACTCACAAGTCACAAATCCGGATTTCCTTCGTTGCGTTTAAATCTTGTAGCTGAAGCGGAGTCGCTAGATGGCAGCAAACACAGTTTCAGGGCTAGATCTGTTAATTTTGCATATAAAACTTTAATTTTCCATGGCAACATCACTCTACAGCAGGGGCGGCGATCCCGGGGGACGCTGGAAAATTTGAAAAAGTGCAAAAAAAAGAGTGTATAGCAATACTGACTAAAGAGTGCAACAAACTTTAGGCTTATGGAGGCCCAAGAGAGCGGCGTTTAGAAAATGAAATGCAAAAATCTTCTCGCTCCCGGCTCCCTCGCATAATATCCTTCAAAGTGTACAAGTAAATATTGTAGAAAGGTGGAATGTTAACAAAATTACATTGCTTGTTTTTATACTATAGTTTTGCTAAGGCATGTAATTTTTTAATACCACAAAACTTCAAAAACCTGTGAGGGGGTAGTCACTTCCGTCACCTTCACCCCTCTCGTTCACTATGCTCCCTCGCACTGGCGTAATGATGTGAGGGGGGGGGGGGGCTGGGGGCAGTTGTGCCCTAATAAATTCAAACGTGTTTTATTTCTGTGATTTACAAATGTTGCTGTAATGGCATGGTATTTCACTGAGCTTCCGGGGGTTCTGCCCCTGGACCCCACCAAGGGCGGGACTTATTGTCATCACATAACTATATAGTGAAATTAAAATGTTCTTAGTATATAAATGTAGACAAACATGTTGAACTATCAAAACCGGCATCTAATTTAATGTGTAAAACTTCCGTCTGTGATTCAAGAAAGTGACATGAACATGCATGGATAAAAGCTTTTTAACGTGCAGGAAACATATTCCACTGCATCCATTTAGGCGTTCGCCTCGAGAGAACACGCCAAATTAATAATAAACAAAATTAATAAACCACCCGTCTCTTTTGCAATAACTTTGCACAAAGCTATCCTACAAAGCTGAATTAGTGAAATATAAGCCGGGACTTACCACTTCTGGAATAATTTTCATGCATGTTGATTCCAGTATATGGCAATGATGAACCAAATATCTATGCATGTATGGGGGGGGGGGGGGGGGGGAGGGGGGGAGGTACCACATATGAAGACGTATGGGGATGTGCCGCTCTTATGGGTCGCTTTCAGTCACAAAAAATCCCAAAACATGGGTCCCCATATTTTACAAAAATATCACTAAACATGGGTCCGTTTTTTACAAAATTTCAAAAATTGTAAAAAATGGGCCTATATTTCGAGGAAAATCTGCCAAAATGGGTAGGGGTTTTCGAAGCTTGAGCGGGACACCCAGGGGCGTCGCTAAAGGGGGGGGGGTGGGTGCGACACTCCACCTGTCAGGATATTATCGGTAAAATTGCGCTGCTGTCTGGAAAAATGAGAAAAAGGGGGGGGGGGAGGGGGAAAATGAGAGGGGACAAGTACAAACAAGAGAAAAAGTTGTTGAAGAGAGAAAAAAAGAAAAGAAAGAGAAACTAGGGAAAAAGGAAAAAAAAGAGAGGAGAGCTAGAAAAAGGGGAAAGTGGGTGGAGTCGCCACGTCGAGGGAGCAAGAAATATACGCATAGAATAATCGTGTTGCTGTGTCGGTATTCTTGATCGATCCTCGTGTAGCCTACTATATCAATGCAGAAGTTTGGAGTCAGTGAGATGTATTATGTCGGTCGCCGCCGGCAAATATTTTTCCCCTACAAACTGTGACTTTTTATCTGACAAATAAATATTTTTGAAAATTCAGACAATGATCAAGAGTCGGTACAACGAATCGTCTTCTTTCTCTAATAAAACGTTGAAAGCGCGGGATGGGCGAAAATGAATTCAGACAAGAATTCAGAGTAATGACGTAATGAAACGTCAAAGTTTTCCGCGCTTCGCGCGGGGAGGGGAAAACTGAATACAAACAAGGACACGGTACAATGAATCGTCTTCTTTCTCTAATAATTTAATGAAATGTGAAAGCTTCCGCACTTTTGCGCGGGATGGGCGAAAAGAATTCAGACAAGGATTTAAGAGTAATAATTTAACGTCAAAGCTTCCGCGCTTTGCGCGGAAGGGGGGAAAACTAAATTCAGACAAGGATTAAGAGTCGAGAACAGTAGGCCTACAACGAATCGTCTTCATTCTCTATTAATTTAATTATACGTCAAAGCTTCTGCGCTTCGCGTGGGATTGGCGAAACAAGAATAAAGAGTCGGGAACGGTACAACGAATCGTGTTCTTTCTCTAATAATTTAATGAAATGTCGCGCGGGAAGGGGGGGGGGGGAGACTGAAACATAATTTAGCTCCGTGGCCCCGGGTTTATGGGGTTAAATTTGTAGACATTGGAACAATATATTTGTCGGTAATTGATGGCTTATACACCCCCCCCCCCCCTCACACGGAAAAAGGTCTAGCGACGCCCCTGGGCGGGGTGAAACTGAACAATAATTTAGCTCCGTGGCCCCGGATTTATGGGGTTAAATTTGTAGACATTGGGACAATATATTTGTCGGTAATTGATGGTTAGTTTTGTCGGTAATCGATGGCTTATACACCCCCCCCCCCCCCCCCCCCTCCACACGGAAAAAGGTCTAGCGACGCCCCTGGGTGGGGTGAAACTGAACAATAATTTAGCTCCGTGGCCCCGGATTTATGGTGTTAAATTTGTAGACATTGGAACAATATATTTGTCGGTAATTGATGGTTAGTTTTGTCGGTAATCGATGGCTTATACACCCCCCCCCCCCTCCACACGGAAAAAGGTCTAGCGACGCCCCTGGGCATACCCCCGTCCAAACCAAAAACCAAATGTGAGCTCCCCCCCCCCCCCCCCCCTGCTTATTCAGCGGCTGGCTGATTCGCTGCGATTTTTTGGGGATCACAAAAAAAAAAAAAAAAAAAAAAAATTCCTCTTACCCCCCCCCCCCCCCCCTCCCCCCCCCCCCCCCCCCCCCCCGCTTATTCGGCGGCTGGCTGAGGCGTTGCAAAATTTTCGGCCCGATTTCAACATTTTAAAACCCCCCCCTTGAAAAAATCCTGCGTATACGCCACTGATAACAGATATCAATTTATTTATGAATGAGGAAGTAAATATGCGCGAACATAACAGATATCAATACATATACATAATGCATATACATTCACCGTGTGGATATACACAAACGATGATTCATCGAGACGAGAATAATAATATTGTCACATTATCATAATTCGGATGCCCATGCACGTGGGACGGCCGGACAGAACTGAGCGTAAGAATTGTCGTTGTTTAATAAATTCAGACTCACGTTGATATAGAATTCAATTTAATCTCGATAATCATATCCTATACTCCTAGTAGATTTCGAAACAGGGAGACTGGGGGTACTCAGATTATAGTCGGACGTGGGTGTGCGGCTGAGATCTCCTTTTGCTGAAATAGGTACCCACGTCTAAGGAATTTTTGTGAAATATGGACCCATGTCTAAGGACTTCAAACTTCAAATATTACATTTTTTAAGCTGTAATAATACACTCCAGCAAAGCATATATAGAGAGTCAACGCTAATGCGTATTGACCTTTAGCACTGCACTACGCGTTAATAGGCAGCATTTAAATACATGAATAGTCAATACACTCATAACACACAGATGCACATAATTATGCCGATGCGCTTGATCGGCAAGTTTGATAGTGGACTCACAATTTGATTATTTTAATTATTCTTTTTAACATCGGAAAGTTGAAAAAATGTATTTTACTGCTATTTAGGTGTCATCAATCGTCACTGATTTTGAGTGAAATCAGTTGAGTTTTGTACAGTGGTGTTGAAATGTCGAGAATCAAAAGCACAGCTTTTAATACACAGCCAGGATAGTAATGCACCTATGTGTGTAATAATACAATGGCCAATAATTTTGCAGTTTCTCGAAAAAATTCTCTATTAGTAAACTGTACCATACTACATGTAGTTTACCAAGTAGTTTACACACATAAAGATGAAAACACCATGCAACATAATTATACTGTGGGGGTAATCACGTGTAAGCATTTATCTATTACCAGTGCATAAAGGTGTTCAGTGGCGTTTCTTCTAAAATGCCACTGTATGCCTTTTTTTATTTTATATTCCAATTTAGAGAACAAACAACAACAACGACAACGACGACGACAACAATGGCAGGGTGGTATCAGAGATGGAAAAGGTGAGACATTAACTTTGATATACAGTGAACTAAGGTAATGCTGGTTTAACTTGATAACAAAGAATGTGAAAGAAAGAAGAGAAAGGGAAAGGAAGGGTGACTGAATACAAACTACCAATCAAATATTGCTATTAAATACATAGGATGATAGTCTTTCTAGTCATTGCTTGGGTACACATTTTAATTGCTACTTTTGCCGTTAACTTACAAAATAAGTCCACAACAAAGGACAAGCATCCGTCCAATATCCTCATTGTCTGCTGCTTTAACAAGTATATCATCATATCCCTTTCATGTTGATGTTTCTTTTATATCATGTCACAGGCAGAATTCTTAAAACCACTGATCCACTGTTTTACCGAAATTGCTGAACATTATCCACACGGCAATTACACATCACTTTGCAGTCAATTTGGTGTTGGATACAACCTTAGCTGAAAAAATAAAAAGTGACTTGGGAAATCAATCTATAGCTGCCTTGAAACTGGTATTGAATAAGTACTGGTTAAGCAAGGGAAAAGACGTGACCAAAGAAAAGCTTGAATCGGCTCTCACTAATACAGGCACGGCAGGACTCATAAACATTGTCACGAGGAATTTTGCAAAATGTGAGTATACCTATGTGTATCTATAGCCCTATGATTGAAATTATTTAATAATTATTTCTGACTAACTGTCCTCCGTGATTATGGAATAGCCGTATCTTGATTAATAAGAATTTTATTGTGACTTTCATCAACCCATTTCATTCTTAACTGAGTTCAAGGAAAGAAAAAGTGTAAGGTTTATAGGACAGCTTCAAACAAGTTCAAATTCAGAGTTGTCATATGGCCGAATGGGGTGATTTATTGTTGTTGTCGGGGTTTTTTTTTTTTTTGGAGGGGGGGGAGAGGGGTAATCTTCCCCGATTTTGTTTGTTTGTAGGGAATACTGAAATATGTATACTGACATAATTTTTGTGTTGCACGATTTCTTTATCGAAAATTGTGAGGCCGTTTCTCTTTCAGCTCAACACTAGCCTATTCACTTATGTAAAATTACACGGATATGTTCCTCTACTTTCATTTACTCATTTGTGTTGTTGCTTATTTTGTGTATACGAAAATAATATATAAAAAACTCATGTATGCTAATATGTCTAATATCCATAGTTTTGGGTGAAGCTCTTCATTAGCCGTTTATTTATTAGTTTATGGTGTTCATTGATGTCATTATGAAGCAATACACGCTTTGCCTTTTATTATCAGTTTCTTTCTTCTTCTTTTTTCTTCTCAATTTCAATTATTTTGCAAACATACATAGATGCAGTAAAGGAAGAATCAGCTGAAGGTAATTGAAATACAGATATTTTTTTTTAAAACCCATTACTTGGAATTTTATGATCCTTTTTGTGAAAAACATAATAAGATCATACTCCACATGGCAAAAAATAAATACAGGTCCAGGCTTTTGTCAAAAG